>BJBW01002276.1:188178-304233 GCA_004320125.1 Scolopax mira | reverse complement strand
CTCTTTGTCAGGAAGTGTAGTGAAAGGACAAGGGGCAACCGTTTTAAAATGGAAGAGGGGAGATTTAGATTAGATACTAGAAAGAAATTCTTTACAGTGAGGGTGGTGAGACACTGGAACAGTTGCCCAGAGGTTGCCCAGAGAAGTTGAGGATGCCCATTCCCTGAAAGTGTTCAAGGCCAGGCTGGATGAGGCTTTGAGCAACCTGCTTTAGTGGGAGGTGTCCCTGCCCATGGCAGGGGGATTGGAACTCGATGATCTTTAAGGTTCCTTCCAACCCAAACCACTCTATGATTCTATGAAATGTGTTTCAGACCTGTAGGAATAGAATGGAAATTTCTGCACATTAATGAAATAAGAGAAGTCAGCTAACCAGTGTAAAACTCACTCATACTCAATCCAACATACCCTTTTCAATGCACTCACAATTTATTTCTGAGTCCACAAGGGAATAATAAAAAGAAACAATGTAGAAACCCATGCCATACTATCCACGAAAATTTAGCAGAAATGAGTATAAACAAAGTCTCTCCATTCCTCATGTCTATTTAAGAACAGTTAATTACAACTGTCTAGAAGAGATCATTTTATTCAAAACAAATTTCCAGTGGGAAAGATGAAACCAAGTTTAAAAACTGTAATGATAAATGATTTTCTGGGTGGGGATTCAATTCAGCAAAGAACATACGAAGCAAGCAAGATGCAAATGTAGACTGCTGTAACTGTAGCTCTCTTTCAGAACTCTACTACTCATGCCAGGGATCCGTTTCATTATGCAGTTCTGATGTTATTTTACCATAAATTTTAGTATGAACTCATTTTTCATTGCTATGAAATTTCACTGTATTTATTACATATTTGAATAAATGAAGTAAGAAACTGAACAACAAATTTTGAAGTATTTCTCAGGTGACTTATATCACAAGAAAATATTTAATGAAGTGTCATAACAGGCAACTATAGCCCTCCTTTTTGGAGAGACATCAAGCACTGAGGATGTTGGCAATAGCATACATTTTTCATTTGAATGCTATTTCCAGAGACTGTTTTTTCACCTGAAACAATCCATCTCACTTAGGATGAAAACAGCTGTTCTTCATTCAACAGTTCCACCCAGAAGGGGTTTTAAAGGAAACATTTGGGATATTTTCTGCAATCTTATAGCCATGAAGATCATGACCAAAAGTAAAAATAAAAAATAAAGGTTTCCCCTTGGATGCAGAAGCAATAACACCACCACGCTTAATCACAACCTTTCCATATTTCTATTCTCTCTCAGCAGCTCTACTCCATAGTTTGAAATCCTATTTAGACCTTTTCAGATTCAGGAATTCCTTCCTGATGAAGACAAATCATGAAAATTCAAAATAATTTTTAGCAGTGGTAGGTTAGAGATTCAAAACTTGTTTTTTTCCAACTTCCTTTTGCAAGATCACTTGTTTTCAGATTTAGATAAAAGCAATGAAAACATGGCTTCCTAGAGTTGATGGAATCAACTATTATACACTATAATCCAGAAAAGAAAAAAAAGACAATTTCATTATTGTCCCCATCTTTACAGCCTGTAGCCACTACAGGCACAGTGAGGACCACAGCATACATCAGGCAGAGCACAGACCTGTGCTTTTACCTTGTTATTCTTATTATATCATTATCCTCAGAGTTTCTTTAGGGGCACACTCACAGTCTGAACAAGCATAGCCTGCGATTTTTATAGATAAACAGACCTAATAAATACTGTATAGTATTTCAAAGGAGTATTTTCTTGTCTTTTCTTGTTAACTTGAGGAAATGGACACCTATAACACTAATTGACACATACTATGTATTTGGTTTGACCAGTCAATCTCTGAATTGGCATTTTGTGCAAAATCTATAAACAAGTAGGAAGTCCTTATATGTATATGTATTCCCTGATGTATATTCCAATTATATTTGCAAATATATATTTAGTATTCTGTGCTTGCCATACATTTCATTTGCTAATAATATTTGCTTCTGTCATTAATGTTGTAATTCCAAGTCTTTCTTCATGTTAGCTTGACAGAACTAGGAATAAGAGGTTATTGAGTTTGCCTTTTTGAAATTATTTAAAGCACAAATACTACCTCTCCTAAATTAAAACAAAATAAAAGCCAGTCAGTCTGGTTTTATTCATATGCTCTTGTCATTAAAATAATTATTTTCATTAGTTTTCCTGAAACATTCCCCAGAAAATACTTTACCTGGAAACTGCTTTAGAGATCTGACATTTAACATTATTCCTCACCCCCGAGAATCTAGCATTCTTTCAGTTCTATTCGCAATTTGCGTACACATTCTTCATCTTAATTAAGGACTAAAAAAAAGTATGAAAAGTTTCCTTCACCTCCCAACAGCACTAGATCTCAATAAAAGCTTGTCACTTGAAACCATTTTATTTAATAGCTGATATCATGTATGTCTTCAAGACTTTGCCACCTGTTTTACTAAATTAAAATTAGCAGCCAAACTGCCCTCAAATGGGAAATATTGGTTGTTTAGAAAAGCTTGCAATATCTAAGTGCGAAATTACACAACAGACAGCAAAATTAGCAAAATGTAAAATTAATGACATGGTAAAAATATAAATAAAATTGTTAAAAGAGAAAAGCATCAATTTTAAAATATTTTTTAAAGATAAAACAGCTGTGGAAAATTTTGTCTGCAATTGGAGAATAACATATTCTTAAATGTCATTTTCAATTTTGATTAGATAAAAGGATTTGATATCTTAAGGCATCTAATTTGGCTTAATTCAACTCAAAGATTTCATCACATTGAACTACATTTTTCACAGGCAAATCCAGAAGAGGACAATAATATTGTGAGATACTCTCAGAAAAACTTTCATTCTGCCTGTACGGAAACATGCCCTTTGCAATAGAGAACTTATGAGCCAGAGTTTCTGTAAACATTGAGAGTTGCCCTTCCCAGCCTCCCTCCCTCATTGTTAACAGGCATTATGGTGGGTTACCACACACTTAGTTCAGTTAGTACTCACTAAATTTCCCAGTTGTTAAGAACCTCCTTTATAGCATTAAAAAAAAGAAAATCCTTTCAACAATATAACCAAAGAGCCTATTCTTAAAACAGTTGTAAACTCCAATTAACACTAAAATCTTTTTATGCTCCAAGTCAAACTGACCAAGAAAATTCAGAATTTGTCTTTCTAAAATGCACATTTTAAAAAATATTGTATAGATGCAACAAACTCAAGGAAGATTCATGTTGAAAGGTCAAAAATTGACTTACTGCTGTGATTATCTAGCAATATTTCAAAGATTTTTTAATTCAGTGTCTTCACTGTATCACTGTCTTTGCTGACAGTGGCATCATAACAATAAGAATTTTTAAGTAACTAATTATGTCAATGGGTAGTATTGTCACCTCCATATGGTCTTCCTATACAGCATAGCCAAGGTTAAGGATTTTACTGACAAAAATTGTTTCATGATCATCCAAAGAGGGAACAACAATATAAAAAAGGCAATCATATTAATATCCCAAGATGTCTCAAAGAAATTAGCTTTTGTCCCCGCAGCTCATCTGCATCTCAACATTTGTCAGCACGACCTGTATATTAAGATTCTACTTTAGAATTTTTACTAGGTTGTAGATTATTTTTTTTCTATCTATTTTAATAGAGGTAGTTTTGTCTTCACTAGCTTCCATTCTCTTAATCACAAAAGTATATTATTATTGCTATTAACTTTGTTTATCAGATAGCAAATGTTTTGCACAGATTTGAGTGCAGTTTTCTAATTGAAAGGCACCTTTGGGTATTGCTCCTGCTCTGTTAGGCAACGTTCCGTACAATATAGTTTCTGATATTTGAGAGATTGGACTGTCATCCCTGGGAAACTATTCCATCTCTAATAGAGAAAAGATCTCCTGACACTCAGCTTAAATATTGTACTGTTCAAATTAATTCTTTTACTCCTACACACACTCTTGAAATATACTCTAAACAATTTCACTCGCCTTTGTAGGAATCACATGCTGTGTGACAGCCAAAATGTCATTTTCCTTTTTCCTTTTCCATCATAACTTCACAGAATCACAGAATGGAGGGGGCTGGAAGGGACCTTCGGAGATCACCTAGTCCAACACTCCCAAAGCAGGGGAGCAAAGCCTGTTTCGCCTAGAGCAGGCTGGACAGGAACGTGTCCAGACATGTTTTGAATATCTTCAGAGAAGACTCCACAACCTCTCTAGGCAGTTCCAGTGCTCGTCATGCTCAAAGAAATTTTTCCTCACATTGCGATGAAATTTCTTGTGTTCCAGTTTGAGCACATTGCCCCTTGTCATGTCACTGGGCACCACTGAAAAGAGTATGCCCCATACTCTTGCCCCATCCCACCCTGCTCTTTAGATATTTATAAGCCTTGGTGAGATCCCCTCTCAGTCTTCTTCAGGCTATACAGACCCAGGCATCTCAGCCTTTCCTCATAAGAGAGATGCTCCATTCCCCTGATCACCTTCTTAGCTCTCCACTGGACTCTCTCCAGTAGTTGCTTGTCCTTCTTAAACTGGAGGGCCAGAACTGGACACAGTAGTCCAGAAGTGGCCTCACTGTGGCATAGTAGAGGGGAAGAATGACCTCCCTTGACCTACTGGCCACACTCTTTTTAATGTACCCCAGACCCCTTGGCTACAAGGACACACTATGGCCTTATGGTCAATTTGACGTCCACTGAGACTCCCAGGTCTCTGCAGAGCTGCTTTCCAGCAGGTCAACCCCTAACCTGTACTGGTGCATGCCGTTATTCCTCCCTAGGTGCAGGACCCTACACTTGCCCTTGTTGAGCTTCATCAGGTTCCTCTCTGCACAGCTCTCCAGCCTGTCCAAGTGTCACTGAATGGTCATACAGAATTTCGGTCGGTCAAGTACTCCTCGCAGATTTGTGTCATCAGCAAACTTTCTGAGGATACACTCTGTCCCCTCATCCAGGTCATTGATGGATCCCCTGATCCAGGTCAGATGGATAAGACTGGGCCCAGTACTGACTCCTGGGAAAAACGGGTAGCCCAGCTAGACTCTGCACCACTGATCACAACCTTCTGAGCTCTGCCATTCAGACAATTCTCAATCCATCTCACTGTCCATTCATCTAACACACACTTCCTAAGCTTACCTATGAGGATGTTATGGGAGACAGTGTCAAAAGCCTTGCTGAAGTTGAGGTAGACAATGTCCACAGCTCTCCTCTCATCTACCCAGCCAGTAATGCCATCACAGAAAGCTATCAAGTTATTCAAGCATTATTTCCCATGGTGAATCCACGTTGATGACTCCCAATAACTTCTACCTCTACTTCCTTAGAGATGGCATCTAGAATGGCTGTTACATCACCCTTCCAGAGATGGAAGAGTGGCTGATTGGCGTCTAGCTTCCTGGGTCCTCCTTCTTGCCTTTTTTGAAGACACTGGCTTTCCTTCTGTCCTCAGGCACCTCTCCTGTTCTCCCTGACCTTGCAAAGATGACAAAGTGTAGCTTTGCAATAACATGAGCCAGCTCCCTCAGCACTTGTGGGTGCATCCCATCAGGGCCCATCGATTTGTGGGTGTCTACTCTGCCTAAATGATCTCTAACTGGATCCTACTCAACCAGGGGAAAGTCTTACTTTCTGCAGGCTCTCTTTCCAGGCCTAGGAATCCAGGCCTGGGATTCCTGAGGGCTGGCCTTGGCAATAAAGACTAAAGCAAATGTGGCATTTAGTAACTCTTCTTTCTCTGCATCCTCCACAACCAGAGCACCTACCTCATTCAGCAGTGGGTCCCTAGTCTTCCTTTTGCTACAGATGTACTTGAAGAAGCCTTTATCATTCTCAACATCTCTTGCCAGGTTTAATTCCAAGTGGGCCTTATCTTTCCTCATTGCATCCCTGCATACTCTGACAATGTTCCTATATTCCTTCCAAGTGGCCAGTCCTTTTCTCCACATTCTGTAAACTTACCTCTTCCATTTGAGTTTTTCCAGAAGCTCCTTGCTCATTCATGCAGGGCTCCTGCCTTCTTTGCTTGATTCCTTAGTCATAGGGATGCACCAATCTTGACCTTGGAGGAAGGGGTACTTGAATACTAACCAGCACTCCTACACCCTACCTTCCTTCTAGAGCTTCAGCCCATGGTACTCCTCCAAGTAGGTCTTTGAAGAGGCAAAAGTTAGCTCTCCTTAAGTCCAGGGTTATAATTCTACTTTTTGCCCTGCTTCTTCTATACAGGATCCTGAACTCCATTGTCCCATGGTCACTGCAGCAAAGGCCATCCCCAACTAGTCCTTCTTTTTTGTCAGCACAAGATCCAGCAGCAATTTCACTTCATTGTGTAGCCACTTACCTGACATGTGTCTAGAGAACACCAATTCTGGCATTACCATAGAGGGAGAAAAAGGTCCTTGAGCATGCTCTAAAAGATATTACATTCCTAATGATTATTACTATTACTTGTATTTCAGAAGTTGCTATCACATGGTAAAAATTTTCTAACATATATGCATAGAGTCAGTAAACCTTTCCAGGAGTTCCACCAACACAGGAAGAATTACTACATTTGAAGTTAATTGAAGAAAAAATATATTATTTATATATACATATATACACATCATACCACTTAATCTTGGATTAGGATAGGATTTGGTAGGTTACAAGTAAAAAACCTTGGGAGAAAACACTGCAGAGACCAAACTATTCTAATGTTTCCTTTTTCTGCTAGCCCAATGCTACTGTGCCCTATTTTTTTTTTTTGCAACTGCCATGGCTTGCTTCCTTTGTGAACTTAAAATGAGAAGCCAGGAGAATTGAAAACATTTCCTAGCAAGGAATAGCTTGCAAAAAACATTTTCCTCTGTTCTTTTTGTTCTAATCAGATTTCATTCACCCTGGTTCTATGAAACAACAGTATAAAAAAGCTACCTATTATTTCAGTTAATTGATTAGATAATAAGGAATAACAAAGTATTGTCCCAAATTTTTAACTTAGAGCAGCAAAACTTGAGAGTGCTAGAGAGGAAAAATACCAACCTGAAAGACCTATAGCCCAGATTACAACAAAGGGCCAGCAAAGAATGGAGTAACTGCTGCGTGTACACCTACCTTGCTTTATTCACTTCAGATAAACCTTCACAGGTATTATGTAAGATAGCCATGGTCTGGTACAGACTTAAATTCTTCAAGAGCCAGCATGCTGAATTTAACATTAAAGAATAATACTCAGCACATATCAGAAGATCTTTACATAGCTGCAAGGAAAACTTTATGTCATGTTACAGGAAAATTCATTTGAATTCAGCATCTTACCCACAGTCAAGACAGTTCATGTCAAATGGAAAGCAGGATAACGAAGTATCATCTTCACCCTGCTGTGAGCTTTGCCAGAAAAAGCATTGTAACTAGGTCTTAAAGGTGGATCTCCATCTCATTGGACACATTGGATTTTGTGTCTTGTTTTTTTAACTACTCAACAGACAAAATCTTTATTTAATGATTTAAACAAATTTCCTCATTTCAAAGATTTTTTGGGATAAGCTACATTGATTTTCACAATTTTATAAGCATAAATTATTTTTTCATTGTTTTCTTATTTATAAGAAATATGTTATTTATGTTTATTTTATGTTTATTTATAACACAGAATTCCATTAAATGAGGAGTTCAATGAACATGTGATTTTTCATTACATCAGGAAACCTTCCTAGGACTTGGAAATAACTATGTTTTTAATTGCAGGTGATAGCACCATGGAGTATTAAGTAGGATCAAGGCCAATGCAAAGGTATGATCTATATGGTCCATCTGTCATCAAGATAAACATAAAGAACACCTTCCTCTTCACCACTCTTAAGCATATGGGATCTACAAAAGCATAAGCAATTAGAAAAATAAACTTTTTATTTAAAGTTATGGCAACTCTCTCCTGACCTCTACATATGCCACATGAAATAATCCCAGACTTACTGTGCTCCAAAGCGATACATACTTTCATATGACTGCAAAGAATCACCTTCCACAGGGGCTTGGAAATCTATATAGTATTCTTGCCCTCAGTTTGCCCAGTCTAGCCTTATTCCCCAACTACTCTACACAAAGTAGTCAGTATAAATCAACAACAAAAACAACTCTTTATAAAAACTTATCTTGAATAAGTCAAATTTAGAGAAAAGGAAGACTTAAAACACTTTGTTTAGCAAGTGGAAGGGAAATATTATTAAGAGGTGACTGGAACAGAAAGTGGAAAAAAAGATAACATGGAAATTTGCTCTTTCTCCCGCCTCAGGCTTTCCCATTTCCTTTCGAGTATCTGTGCCAGAGAGACACTGCTATTACTTGCTTGTCCTATCAGGAATTCAAACACTGCATTCCACTGAGCTGATAAAATATGTATCAAGGTTAAGAATACTTTTTTTTTTAAACTACAGTAATATTTCTGTCTGAATTTTGTAGTAAAAAATCTTGGAGAAAATGTTTGCAGTTAACTTCTTATGCAAAAAACTCTGAAAAATGAACCAAAAAGACAGTAAAGCAGCATTACAAAAATATAGAAATTATTCAGTTTTTCAACCTCACACACATGGAAAGGAAAATGGTAATATATGAGCAGAAATAGTGGTGCTAAAACAACCAAAGACACCTATACAGACATTTGGGTTTTATTTTTATAAAAAAAGATCAGATTTATTAGTGCCAACATATGTTCATAGTAAGGTAACAGAAACTAAGCTAATCTGAGTAGCAACTTACATCAAAGGATATCAAAATAATATTTCTTGTAAGTGAAACATAATACTTCATTTTAACTTGATTCTTGCCAACTAGAAGTCCTTGTTATCTGTCTATGAAGCCTTTAAAGAAAAGTTGCTACAGTCAAACAGGGTCCTGATAGAACTTGGCACATAAAGAAACAATTCAGGTTTCATCCATACAATACCTCTCACTCCCCTGGAGCACTCATTCATACAATACTTACATAATGCATATACATTATGACTAAAGCCATGTATGGCCTAAAGCACATAGAATATCTCAGTTCTAAACGTAACATATCTCTACATCAAAAGCAGGTCACTGTATTTACAGCAGATGATCTTGCTCTGCAGATGGGGCTTTTGCTTGAAGATCCTCTTGTTGGCGTATGCTAAGACGTCCAAGTCA
The DNA here is from genome assembly GCA_004320125.1 of Scolopax mira. Lineage (NCBI taxonomy): Eukaryota > Metazoa > Chordata > Aves > Charadriiformes > Scolopacidae > Scolopax > Scolopax mira. Next base: position 295,063 of record BJBW01002276.1, on the reverse strand, counting down.
TCGAATTATTTATCAAATTAGATGTGTATCTACAGGAAGATCTGTCTGTCTGTGTGCGAGGATTCTAAGGCAATAGTAGTAGTTGTTCCACAGGACTAGCGCTGCCATTGCAACCCGTTCTCCCTTGGAGCAGTAAAGCCTTCCTTCTCCAGATGCAGGCAGGCGTAGCGAGACATTCATGATCTGCAAGCTGTTGGCTCAAAAGTCTAAAACTTCTTGGTTTGTTTTTGTTTTTAATGTTCATGGAATAGCACCATAGGAATTCACTCTTGATAACAAACAAATCCTGGGTCTGTTGTTTTCTTTTGCTTTTTTCACCATCAAAGATACTCTTACTCCCAGAAAAAAAAACCAACTCTTTGGGATATTACTGCAGCTTCATTTCTGATTAGCTAAACTGGACAATGAGCTCATTCCCAAAGAGGTCTGAAGAAATAAAGCTTAGTAATTGTTCCAAACTTACTGCTAAAACCAAATTGAATAGGAGGAGTTTTAGATGATCCTTGACTATTTCTGTTTCTCATGGATACAAATATTGATTTGGACAAGTTTTCATCTCAGTCTGTTTTTATGTTCAGTGCAAAATAAGAGCACATCATCAGAGATAGCTTACTTAACCAGTAAACCAAACATTTTCAGATGCTTATACTGTTTAAATTCAGTCAACTAGTAATGACTGATGTAACAGTTCAGACTTCTCAGTCATTAGTAAAACAAAATACTGTAAAGATCAGTTATGTTTCAGAAGTAGGATTTTCCAGTTTCAAAACACCGATAACCTGATATGACAGATGAATTTGTAAAAAATACAGAACAATGCAGGAAGACCTTCCAATTTCATATCTTCTTTCAAGTCCTTGTACATACCATATGCAGATACAAAGTCAAAGCAAATAGATATGAGGACAATATTTTGAGTGTGTGGCCTGAAAGAATATTTTTTTTTCCCTCCTGGACACCATACAATTGTCAGAAGGAAGAACAGCCTGTAGGGTCACTTCCCCTGAATGCAACTGCATTGATTCTGCACGCATTTATAACAAATGTCAAACTATGAACAAAAGCTTTTATATTCTCCCTGCATACAAAGTCCTTTCACAAGCTTTGCAGAGACAGTCAAGTATGGAGCCCACACATCATTGTCTTGTCTATTCCACTGGGATAGGTGATTTTTTTTTTTAATTTTACTTCAGTCTCTGATCTTATAAGTCATTGTTTCAACTGAATGCATATAAAACATTTGTGCTAATAACTTCAGTTTAAAAAAAACAAAAGACATGCCTGCCTTCCCTTCCATTGTGCACTCCTCCTTTCTCATTCTTCCTTTCTGGCATAGAGGTTCTTGTGTTATTTTTTGGTGTGCACACTGTCTGGATATTTTATACTTCTGTATCGTATATGAAATCCTTTCTTGTTGATTGTATCATCAGTGTGAAAGTGAAGTAAAAGAGTTTCCCCTGCTGAATAAATTTCTTCTGGTGGCTAAAATAAATGAATAAATAAACAACTTTATCTGTCCACTCTGTGCATTTATACCCTTCATTCACTTTTATTTTTTCTTACAGATATTTCTCTTTTGTATTCAATTTCTGCTGAGTTTCTGCACAGCGTTTTTTTTATGAGACAAAGAGAAAAAAAGCTCCTCATTCTTTCTTACTATGTCTTCTATTATTCTGGAGTCATGTAAGCTACTGGGCAAGGCCATACACAGTATTCTAAATTTAGATAAACAAATAAGTCCAGTATATATTTTCCATTTTATTCTTCATAGTCCTTATGATGGCCTGTTTCATTACTGAACCACATTGATCAGAAGTACCACCTGAATTACCAAGTCCTATTCCTGAAGTTGAAAAGTTGGAAATGTATACTAACAGTTCCCTTTTCCCACTTCAGCTCGGATTATTTTGCTTTTAACAGCTTTTCTACTTAATTCTGTCTCTCCTATGTGCTTGTTTTGGAATGGCCTCTGAAGTCATTCATCCATATTTTACCAGAACCAAACAAAACCAACAACACCCAACTACACCACCTACTCCCATCTCCTCCCCCCCCCCCCCCCCCCCCCCCCCCAAAAAAAAAAATCAGGCCAAGGTCGGGCCAGTTTGCTGCTCTCCTACTTGTAAAATAGGGCAACTTGCAAAGAAAAGTATTGTTTTGTGTAAATTAGTAGATGTTGGGTTCACTTGTAGCATTGCCCTCAGAATATATTGCCTACAGTTCGGTGGTAGCACCTTTCCTGTATCTTTAAGTCTTCAAAAAATGCCCTAAAAGGATTTAAGCCACTTAAGCCAGTTTACAGACAACTTGTCTGAATGGCTGAGATGCTTGATCTATCATTGTGGCCAAATCCCAAAAGTGTCACACAGTTAATGAAGAGCTCCTACTGTCTCACGTAGAGCCTTTCAAACCATCTATCTAGGCAAAGAATGTATGCGTGAAAGTGTGCTTGCATTTGCACACATATAAAGAATTGATGAGGACTTGTGGGGTCATTGCACCAGCTTTCTCAAGGCAGACAGCCAACAGACGATGTAGGTCTAAAAGGAGGAATAGGATACATCCTTTTCAGGATGTCACCTGGACAATTTCCTCTATGTCTCACAGTTAAAATGCGTCAGATGCATTTGGGACAACAGTCTCTTCTTAAAGTCCATATTAATGACAGAGTTTAGGAGATTTTTTTTCCCTAAAATCAAATTTAACTAGTAGATGAGCATATTATAAATGCTTTCCTAACTCCCCTCCCTCAGAAAAATGTGGCTTCTTCATTCAAATTGAAAGAATTTTAATGTAGTAATTTTCAACATCGGTGCATTTCTCTCTCTGTAAGGTGAAAATGCTGTTAACTTTTTGGGGGGGGTGCTGTTAAACAGTCCACTGTCAGCTACTGAATGCTTAAGATAAGATTACAATACTTTGGTCAAAATCTACATAAGAATATTTATTGTTGAAAATATCTCAAGGGAATGCTTCTACTATAGGTCTGAAAATTTATATTTAAAAAAAAAAGAACAACAAAACTAGAGCAGATGATCTAGCATCTTCATTATAAGGCACTAAACTTCATCCCTTCTTGTCCCTTTCTTTCCTCTGCCCTGTCTTTCTTTTTTGCTTTATTGTAGAAACAAAAGATTAAGTACCTGGTTACTTACCCCAGATCCACAAAATCGACCAAGTCTTACAGATGTCTTATCATGACCGTCAAAGAGCTCCACATAATCGTAACCACAGTCTGCCTCTTCTTCAACCTCAAAAGTCTGAAACATTAACTCGACTCGATAGCCACGCTCTGCCACCAGGAGCCAGTTGCAGTCTGCCTGAACCGGATAGTTGTTATCACCAAACTGAGCGTGTGAGTACAGATCTTTGGGCTTGGTTTCAGCTTTCAGCCGACCACCACACTCTAAACAGGGGAAAAAACAAGGACAAAGAAGCTTATTCAGTGCAAATTAGCATTTTCTTTTCATAGATGCCAGGTCTTATTCAGGCTGAGTGCATTTTTATGCCACAAACAGGTCAATCAAAGAAGGTATAGAGTGAAGTAATACTCAGTACGAATACAAATCCATCATTCTGAGTTTCCCCTATATAAAGCCTGTTTTATAACTATAGGAATTTGAGCATATTTCATAATTTTCAAGTGAAAGACCAAAAGACTGGGAACACCAAAGTTGTAAGGAATGTGGTTCAAGAGTTAGGACATTCTTCAGATAGATATTTGAGAGCTGCTGTGGCCAGCAAGATAAGTGCAGTAAACAGGACATTCACATTTCAGTGGTGATGGCCTTTCCACATGGGCAAACAACACCATTTGCAAGTGGCAGGGGAAGATCAGCTCTAGCACACATGTAGTCAGCGGTCAAGTGCAAAAGTCTTCTGTTTCATACAAGTGTCAACTTTAACCATGATACAGTGCCTCAATAGTAGCTCAATTTCTCAGTAGTAAACACCACTGCCAAGCTCACTAGCTTGTTTGCTGCATAGTTCATGTATGGGAACAGGTTTTTTTCTGCTAAAGACCATGGGCAGGAGAAAGCTGATGCTACCAAAGAAAGTCTTGTACCTGAAATCCTGCTCTTGAAAAAAGTTTTGAGCTGGAGATCCTTGCCCTATCCCAAAGCACTATTTTCAGTAAAAGTTTTTATTTGTACACAGTAGTAAAGCATATGTGTTGCTTTAGAGCTTGTTTATAACTGCTCAAAAAGTTCATAGTTTAAATATAAATGACCTTTACCGTACAGTCCAATAAGCTGTTGGCTGTAGGAGTTTGCTGAACTAGTTTGCTGAAGGAGAACACAAATTGCTGAAAACGTGCTAAGCAACAACAAAAAAATTCCCAACAAACCCACAGATAATACTTTATCCTTTCTAAATACTTTCAGCAGCTACAATTAAAACTAATATTCTATCCTCAATAGCTAGTGAATTCAGCTTCTACATTAGCTTAAACGATAGGTGTTATGCATTTGCCAATTAAAAGTTCTATTACAATGCAACCAACAACAGATGCAAAGTTGCACTTAAAAGAAAAAATTCACTGTTTAATTTGTTTCCAGAATATGGATGGAGGCTTTTTTTTCAATGAAAACAACATAATTTTGTTCTGGTTTCTCATCCCTTACAGCACCCATAAAGACACCAGGTGCAAATGAACTCGAACCAAAACCTGAGGTTCACAAGTTTAGATTTATTTTTTATAAATAAATGAACAGATAATTCTATCTGCATTTTGATCAAGTATAGCTATTACAAATTGCTCATTTTATAACCACCTGAAACAAATTGCAATATTCAAACATTTCTAAGCTTTGGTGAATTGATAATTTGAATTCAACTTCAGTGTCATTGACTCCACCTACACTAAACATGATTAATTGTAATGGTATATTGTTAGAAATCACATTTCAGCTGGAACTTGCGAAAATGACAGTAACGAGAAAATCTTTATTTGTTGAAAAGTGGTAGTTATGCTTGATAAGAAAATTAAGGAATCAAAGAGGAAATATAAATTATGTACACCCATTATGCATGTTCTGTTGTTCAATCTGAAATTTCAAATATTTTTTACTTTTAAAGAACAGATAAGAGCACATGATAAAGAAAATTTGTCAAATGAGATAGTTCAAACAGTTATTTCTCAATGATATTCTAATTCACTGGGTTTTTTATTTTCTATTTCATTCATTTGTTTTTGTTGGTACTTTTTTGTTCATTTTTTGGTTTGGGGTTTTTTTTTTTTGGACTGGTCTGCTGCCAGCAGTAAGAACAGTTCAGACACAGAAGATCTGCTAAGGAAAAAAATGTTTAATGAACTGTTGGCATTGTTTCCCTCTGTTTGCTACAGTGGACAGGAGCTTAAAGGAAAGTTGTAGTTATACTAGCAATGGCAGACAATAGCAATTCCCTTACCTCTGCCTTTCTCCCATGGGTTATAGCCGTATATTTTAGGATACAGTACTGATTTTAAAAATTACAAGTCCAATTTTCATTTTCTTAAGGACTAAGTTGCAGGTGTTTTCAAAAGTCTCCATCACACCTGCACAAGACAGTGCTGCATTAGGAGGTGTGGGTTGGGCTGTGATGGATCTGCACAGAACAGAGCAGTGCCCTCCAGCAACCCTTGCTTAGCTGTGACACCAGAGCTAACCTGGCTGCACAGACAATAGTGCTTTCCATTCTGCTGGGTCTGCTCTGTGGCAGGTATGATGTACACATAGAGCTGTAAAGAAATACATCTGACTTGTAAAATGCTGTTAATCTGAGAGCTTTAGGGGAACAATTTTTATCCAGATCAGCTAAGGAAAAAAAAAAAGCCCTTTCTTGTTTTTTGACCTTCCCAGCTACGGTTTTTGAGGATTCTTACAAACATAACAGCAAATCAAGCGGTAGTCTCTTGACTGTTTAACAAGCTGGACAGATGGGAAAAGTTTAAACCCACTCTATCTGAACTAGTGAAACAAGATTATAAATTTGATTCAATATTGCCATAATGAATTATTATAGTTATTTTAGAAGTAACACAGGATCCTAAACTGAGGAACACTTGAGATGCCCAGAGCACCAAAAACCATCTCAGATCAATGACAAGGTCTGAGAAATTTCCCAGACATTCTCTTGGTTTCTTCCTTTTACAGCTCTTAAGAACAAACTTATTTCTATAATTACATGGTATTATTCTAAGCTTTCTTAAGTACAATCACTGTGTCAGTTCACTTTCACTGGAAGATCTTTAGTTCCCAAGCTAAAACAAATAAACTTGCACATATACCAATATCACAGAATCATCATGGTTGCAAGGGACCTCTGAGATCATCAAGTTCAACCACAAAACAAACAAAAAAACCCAACACCCCTTTACATCACATCCACTCGTTAACCAATAATCTTGGGCACTCGAGCATGCCCTGAAGAGCCATGTCTACATGTTTCTTAAATACCTCCAGGGATGGTGACTCCACTACCTTCCTGAGCATAGGATACTAATTCCTTTTAAACTGTACCATGAGTCAGAGCTATTTTCTTGCTTGCTCTCCTTGCAAATGTCATTACTGTGAAATATCTTCATGCTGTACTTCACAGATGCTGCTGTGCAAGATTTGGTGGTAGGTAAGGAAATTAAGAAATGAAAAGTGATATTGATGTCAGAGACATCCTCCTTGGGTTGACAGATAAGAACAGCAGACCCGCAACCTCCTGCAGCAGTGGCTGGAGGCCAGGCACCATAAATGAAGCCATCCAGAAGAGAACCAGATGCCTGTGTTAGGACAACAAAGTAACTCCCTGAGCAGTGGTGCTTAATGTTCTGTCAGGAACATTTTTGTAAACTCCTTCTGAATGGATTATACGTTTTCTGAGAGGGAAAACATAGCAGAATCTCTTTCTAAAACTATGTTGCACTTTAAAACCAGCATTTGTAAGTTTTGCTACACACAGGGAAGCTTTTCTATCCAATCTATTTCTTTTGAGACTTTATTACCCCTGCTGTTATATTTTTTTATCCTGTTCTTTGAAATATTCAATGGAAAATTGGTATTTGAGTAGTATTTCAAATCCAAGAAGTGTTAAAGAAGGAAATCAACATCATCATCCACTAAGGCCATTAAATCAAGAAGATTGCAGGAATACATCCACACACACACCGTTAGGTATAGGATCCAGTTACTCTTTCTCTGCTTTGCACAGGTCCTTCTACTGAGCGAGTTCTGCCCAGAAGTGAAGGGAGCAGCTTTCTTGGCTCTTCCTGTCTGTCTGCATAGCTATGCAGGATTAAGCACAACCTTGCCTACTTTCATTGCATAGAGTCAATTACTATTTGCTAGAAAAATTAAAATAAGGAAATACAGTCCACCATCTATGGACTTGCTAGATATCTATTCACATGTGTGTCCAAAGCACAGAGGTAAAATTACCATGGAGCATCTGTGCTTGGATCAACACTGCAGGAAAAGGCTGCAAGTTGTCTCTCACTCAAGTGGTCCCTCAAGGGACATGCCAGTGATGTGCTGCTCAACTTAGTGAGCAGTTTGTGCCACAGCAGCTGACAGAAATAAACGTCCTCTCTTCAGGATTAAAAACCGGGCAGATTCTATTCTTCATACTTTCTCGGGAAATCACTATTATGCATGTTAAGAAAGTTTTTACAGTCAAGGCACATAAAACTGAGCAGATAAATATATATATGTGTGTGTGTGTGTTTATATGAGGGAAATTCCAGCAAGTCATAACATAACTAATAATCTTTACAAATCAGGGAGTATACATTTGAACTTCTTTCACATAGTGAATGCTCCACTTCTTCAAATTGAATGTGAGAAGAATAAATGTGACAGTAGCTTTAACCTACCTGTTTCTAACAAGAGTTCTGGTCTTCAACTATTAACCCTAAGGTAATTTAAAAATGAGTAATTATTACCATTTCTATTTACTTTTCTATCTAAGGGAAAGCATTACTGCAGTAGGGAAGGCAAACAATAGAATGGATGTAAAAGAGGATTTTCCACAAGCAAAATAAATTGAATTACAGGTAACCAAACTTCACTTTCCAGGCCCAGATAATGAAGAGTGAATAATTCATATACTGTTCCCTACTGTCTTTCTCTGAAAGGAAAATTAAATTAATAAAGTTTTAGAATTATTGTTAACAAAGCAGAAGAGAAAAATGAAAAATGCTAATATTGATGTATGAAGATTTGTTAGACAAGTACTATACATCAACTCTAGGTAATAAAAAATTACATTAACAGTGACTTGATTATTACCTTCTATTGATAACTGCTACCTGTTAGTAAACCTTATTTACTACCACAGGTATTTATAAATATTTTCTGCATTAGTATTTATTGCCAAATACTGGATGAATAAGAATAGACTTTGAAAACACAGACATTATGTCTTATGAAGGAAAGCAAAAAAAACCCAAGACCTGTCGTTTTACAGTAAGCATTGGAAGTTCAGAGATTCAGCACTAGGTGCCACTGTAAGCCAAGCAACGTTGGGGAAATAATGTACACATTCTGAAAATGTGCCAAGAAATCTATTAATAGAATTGTAAACCACTATTTTCAATTTCAGTGATTTCTGCCAGAGAACAAAATTAAATGGTAACTATGAAGGAGAATATATTCTTAATGTATTAAGAAAGTCTTCAATATTGCTTTTTCTTAGTTCTCTTTGGCTTGTCTTTTCTTCTTAGCTTTATAAGAAAGTAATTGCTGTTTATACAAAACCCAGACTTTTGTTTAAGTTAGAACAGAAAAGTAATGGAGGTGCATCACGTGCCCCAGTGAAGTATTATCATTACAAATACAATAAAAACCTATTGAATCTTTTACAAACTAATGGCATGAACGCTAAGACAATCTCTTTGGTTGTCTGTGTCAATATCTTCTTTTTATCTGAATTCATTTCAAAATCTTTTAATCACTTTTAAACTCTACTTGTAAGGGACTTGTAAGGGAGAGAACGAGAGAAGGATAAAGAGACATCTAGAATATTAGAGAATACTTTCTGAAATCTCAGAATTTTCTTAATGTTCTTAAGGTTTCCTTACATTTAGTAGATCCCTTCACTCATCCCATTCCTATAAAAGAAATGCCTGAGTATTTTCCACTAAAGAACAAAGGGGAAGTAATTAGCACATCATAATTTTCTGACCTGTAGAGTGCGTTGCTTGGAAGCCTTTTCTTTGAACTGATGCATCAGAAATAAAGCGGAGAAACATTCTGTTTCCAGTAGCAATAAGAGGATCTGGTATCTTATTGCCACATAAGCGTCCCAGAATTGGTGATTTTTCACTTTCACCATCAAATACTTCCAAGTGGTCATAAGCACATTCTTGATGTTGTTCTATCTCAAATTCATTGAAGGCCTGGGGGGGGGAAAAAACCCGTAAATCACTCAATGTAGTACTGTGTTTACTTTACTGTGTTTACTTTACTTATATGGTACATATGTACTGTTAGTATGTTTCAGAATACAACATAGATGTAATTAAAATGACAAAATTAACATCAGTGCCCATACAAGCCTGTAGCTTTGAATAACATACTGATTTTGAGAAAGTGGAGTAAAAATTAAGACAGCGAATTTTAAAGACGCAACATCCTTCATATAGAAAGGGACTAGAAAGGGATTTTATTGCCAATGAACATCCATAAGAGAATATTAAATCTAGAATATGGTGGTCTTTTTGTTGAATTTGCACGTTCATGGGGTTATTCCAAATTTCACAGAACATTCATAAAAGCACTAAGCCATAAATTATTAGTTCCTAAGATAGTTGAAGATTGATTGAAACATCTGCAAAACATAACGCACACTCTCCCTCCCACTTTTTTTTAAAATTTACCTCACAGCACAAATAAAACCTTTGAGAGTGACCTTTCCACATGAGTAGTTAAGCATGAAAGTTATATTTTCTAATCTCTTATCTAGAGGGTTTTTTTATTATTATTACAACACTAACATTTCAGGCTGCACTTTTCATGCTAGCATCACATTTTTTCTGGCAAAATCATTGTGAAAAATAACAAAATTACACTGATTGTTTATTAAAAAAAAACTTCAGTAGACTCTTTTGCTGTCCTAAGCTCTCCCAAGAAAATTTAAATTGCTGCCATAATTTGAACATAAACTGGACCTCACAAACTTTACTTCGTTTTAAATCTGTGATGTTTCTTCTACATTTCAAAACATTTATCTTCACTTCTGAGCTCCTAGGGATTCTTAGTCTTTCTCAGTGCTCATGTGCTCAAGGTGTATGCCATAGCCTACAGAAAATATTAAAACATTAATATCTGCTTTTTAAATATGGAGGAGGGTCTTCCAAGACTAGACGGGTGTCATCAAATTTATTTCTAGGGGACATCCAAGAGATTTCAGATAAGACTTTTTGACTAGGGCTAAATTTCAACAAGAAACCTAAAGCTCAATATCCAATAATTTCCTCTCATGTAAATACCGAGAAGGTAATATACATTTTCACAAATTTTCAGAAATAACCTAACAATTAAGATGAAATTCAAAATCTCCTTTGTTTGGCAAAGTATAAACAAACACTAAGTATAAAAGCTTCCATAAGTAGTCATATAGCTGACTGTTTATCAAAAAAATCACCAAAACAATCAAGGCAAAACACTAAAGGATTAAGAAGCAATAATTAGAAGGAATAATTCTGAACTGTGAACTACTGAGCAAATATCATAATTCTGTATTCTATCTCTGTTACACCAAAGCAAATCTAACCTACTAAATCCCTAGTGGAGTCCAGCCAGTGGGAAACGTGATGGTAATCTATATTAACAGCTTATCTAAAGGAAATATAAAGAGCTAAACACAAAGAGATTCTTTTGCCCAAAGAACCAGAATATTCAGAATAACACTTTTGTGAAAAGTAAAAAGTTGCATGGCTGTGGGTTTAGGTTCATTTCACTGGAAAGTTTCGGGTTTTATATTACGGGATTGAAACTGCAGAGGCAATGAAAACAGCCATACAGCAGTTGTGCAGCTCTTAAATTGCAGTCAGCCATCATGCTTTTATGATGCCAAGTACATGTTGTCATTTATACCCAAATAAAATCTGATGGATTTCAAAAAAAAACCAGAAAGTGGAGAAACTGACTGTAAGAGAATTGGTTAAATATAGAATTGAGTCAAGCCAACTTGGAATCAATGGGAGCAATAGATGTGATCCAAGAGCAGCCTGCAGAACTTCATTATCTTTTAGAGGAATAATATTTTATCAGTTTTTCTCACTTCTCATCGGTACAAAAATATCACTCTCTAGGAAGCACTTCTCACCATGAACTGTAAAACACACCTATTATTTTTAATATTTTACTTATCACTGGGATTCCTAAGACTGTAGAGGGACAGTACTTGTTATATTGGGTCCCACAAAGAACAACAGAAAGAAGTTTTTAATCTATTGTGAGTCTAGCAATCGATTTCAGCAATTACAAAGAGAATCAAAAGAATTTGTTTGTTAAAGGAAAAGTAGATCTTTTAAATCCCCAAATGCCTGATATTTCAAAACACCTAGAGCCAATTTCCAGTTTTTTTTTAAGAAGCCATCAGTTCCCAGCAGTGAACTAAGAGCAGGCTTGAAAGAGGAGAACTGACACGAACTTTCCTTACAGTTGAACATAACTGAATAGTTGCTGCCAACAGAGTTCACACATGATTTAATAAAGTTGGTAGTATAATTAAATCACACTCCATCTTCCTGGGACAAATACTTTTGAATATCTATCCCACCATGACTACAGTTCCCATTTTGATTTTCTTATTAGTGAGAATAGTTTTCAGAAATGTTACATACAGCTTCTGAACATCCAGCCCTTTCTATCTATAGCACTCAACTGAATAGATAGGTTGGTGGCACTTACGGATAGCTGCCTGAATGGGACACTTAACTCTCTCTCTTATAAACATCCGGCTGATTAGCTTATGAAAATCGCTCTCTCAGCTACATACATTTTCAAAGCCATCTTTATCTGCACATTTCATTTAAAAATTCTGAAGTACCTATCCGTTTTCCCATAAGCTTCTTAATTACACCAAATGCTTAACTTTTGCCTTTTCAGGAAGAGACTTCTCAATGATTATCAGAGTGAGAGCAATCACAACAGAAGTTTAGTTTCCATACACACACCCATCTCAAAAATTAAGTACAGCCTCATAATTCATATGGTATGTCACCGTGACGAAATCAATTCTCTTCTTATTCAATCTGACTAAGTAAACTGTGAGGAATAAACTTAAATGTAGTGTGAAAGTCCACAAAAAAAGTATTTTCCCATAGTTGAAGTATGGTATTAATATTATTGATACGGCATTTTACTGTACTCGACAGACTTTAAAGATATTATACACAGAATTTAGCAAATTGACCCTATAGGCTTGTGCAGAAAAGTGAATTTCAGACTGTAAATCATGGAGGTATTTTTGAAAGTTCTATCCAGTGAAATTCTGTCTATTTTTTCCAATTTCATTGGCAAAATCCAATTTTAAAACCTTATATTTTAAAGCAGACCACATGCTATTTCACTGAAGAATGGACAAGAGTCAGCAGGTTTTTAAACAGTTTACCTCTGGGCTGCAAACTGATAGTGAAGTTTAGTAAGTTACATGTCATTTGAGAAGCAAGTTTGGTAGAAGAGAAAAAGAAAGGGTAGGTAGAAACTCACCAATTTGACCCTCTGTCCAGGGGTGGCACTGATTTCCCATGTGCACTCCTTTCTACTGGGATACTTGTCAGGCCAATTGGGACTCGTGATGATGCCATTGGGACTATGGATCTTCTGTTCACACTCAGCTGTGCCAACAAAGATAGCATCAGTTAGTCTGGGGGTCTGCATTCAGAGGTAGCCAGAAAAGTACTCTTTTTTATCAGGGGACACAAGTGAATGGAAAAGCTCTTTAGGAAGACAGCTAAGCACTCTCTTTAGTGTGCATAAAGATGTTCTTCCCTTTTGGCAAACAATTTAGGGAAATTAATCCAGCATGCATGTTTATTGATGGTTGTGAGACATACTGTTGCTTACAATGGATGGATGGCTTTCTCTGGAAAAAAATATTATAGAATAATATACATAAGTATAAAAATTCAACAGACTATTTTTCTATTCCCCCCATTCTACTTACAAAGTATGAAAATCCATATGAGAAATAATACTACTTGAATTTCAAATTATATTTCTCAATTTATTTCTCTCTCTTCTCACTCATCCTCATACTGTGGTTACAGAGCAACCATTTTGATTTCTAACCCAGTTTCTAGGGACATATATGCAACTAAAGAGCAGCTAAGACTAAACTGTATGTACCAAGAACACCTTTGACATTTACATCATAACTGAATCACTAAAAGTGAATTTCTGTGAAAAAAAACACTAAAGATTAAAGAAGGCAAAAAACAAAACCAGTTTCATTTTGTAATTGTTTTTTAACAATCTTCAAGTGTTTTATAAATATCAGAGAATTATTCAACAAGAATTTTTTAGAGCAGACAAGTATCATTCCAACACAGGGAAAATGCAAGTGATTCACAAAGGCACATCTTCCCTAGAAAATTAAATCCATCCTAGAATACACCCTGAAAAATTACAGTATGTCATACAATATATCAAGCTTGAGGTTCTTTTGCAGATATACTAAGTTCTATTTAAAATCCAAAGTCTGCTATTTTCTTGGAAGTAACCATACCTTGGGACAGCAAATAGGAAGAAAGATGCACAGAGACTTCAGTGGAATTTAGATTGTGTGAATATGTCCCCTAACATAAACCCAGGAAGGGCAGACACAGTGTCAAGCTGACTGCAAGGATACTAACTGCTACTGATAGGAGTACATGACAGCTTTGCCAGGCATCTCTCCAGAAACTCTATCCCTATGTCTAATACAGTATATTAGATAAATACTCTATGACAGCTTTAAATGTTCTATGCTTCTCAGCCTTATTAAAAGTAGTGATTCCTGACAGCGATCCCAAGTTTTCCAAGCTGCATTTGTGTGGACTTCAAACTCAGCCACACACAAATACTGGGGATAGAGGGGACAGGAAAGGGGGGATGGGGGACTGTTTAAGACCAAATATCTAAGCTCCCATTACCAATATCTTTTTCTTTCCTTTCTTTGGAAGGAGAACTGCTGAGAACTTTCTGCAAGACAGTTGTATAATCAACCATTCAAATATCTTACTACTTACCCTCCTTGCAGTCATGTTTGTTTTCGTGTAGCACAAATCCATTTCGGCACTGACAAACGTAGCTTCCTACCGTGTTGATGCACTCATGCTGGCAGCCACCATTGTCCTTTGAACACTCATCCTTGTCTAAGAAATACACAACAAGGTCGGGTGAGCATCACAGCTAGCAGTAGTCCTCATTACCAAAAATAAAAAGTGTTTGAGTCCAGAAAAGGCTAAGCTAAGGCACAGTCACTCTTCTCAGTATGAGAGTTTCATGGTACCTTAGTTCTAGCCAGGCATAGCTCAGCCTGCAACCTTGCACCATGGCACAAATAGTTTGTCTTGTCTTTCTAGGACATGAAGGGGAGTTCCCAGGAGAGAGGAACAGTAGTAAAACAAGCAAGCTAAATCAAAGGACAGAAGACAGTTACCAGCTTTTACACTTTCAAGTGGTCTAGCTGGTAAAAATTTAATAAATATCTCATCCAAAGGTTTATTCCAATAAACAACAGGATTGTAATTTATGGACAACACAAAGTACTTATGCAAATTCCACAATTTAATGGTGGCATGTTGAAATGAACATGTAGGCCAAACAAGGTTTCAAGCTCTGTACATTAAGCATGTAAGAAAAGAAGGATCTAACGTAAACATAATAAGCTGATTTTTTTTTTTCCCCAGCAGAGTAACATTATGCTTTACTTTTAGTGAATGCGAACACCACAGAATATCCAAAAAGAAAAGCATTTCATTGAAGAACATACAAAACTGGCATTAGTTATTTCAAGGAGATCTACAATATAGCATGCAGTTCTATTTATTAACATATCATCCTTCAAAAGAGCTTTTAGTGTGTTAGAGGTAAAGCTGAGAGTAGGGAAGGAAATTTGACCTGCATTAAACAGCTACAAATTTGTTGCATGGAAAAAAGCCAAACTAGATTAACAGGCTGTCATTCTAGCAAGAGGCCTCAGCTGCCACACTTCTATGTTATTCAGCTGTTGTCATTTTAGGGGAAGCTGGTCCACTTAAGAGACAGACTACTCCTGACATATACTTTTATTTATATATATAGACACACACACATATACATGTATATAAGTATGCACATGTATACAACTACACATGTATAGACACATATCTAAATCCTAAGATGCAAAATATATACCTCTATAAATATATGTATATATGTGTATGTATATAAAAACACACATGTATTAAAAAAACTATATCTTACAAAATGTGTCACTGCAACATGCAAAAGAGAGAAGGAAAAAGAGCAAAGAAATTGTGGTCATCCCAGAGGTCCAATTATTGCAAGGTTGAAATGCAGAGCATTCACCCCTTTCAGCCTCATGTACCTTGGAAAGTTGCAATGAGTGTTATCTCCAAACAAGGTAGCATGTGATGTTTTAGACTTTACTAGGCACAGTTAGGAATGTCTATAGATTACAAGCCACTATGGATAATTTAAGTCTCCTTTCGTTGTCTTACTTATTTACTTTTTCCTTGCCTTTACTGACACTTATATTCAGTAACACCACAAAGGAAGTCTGCATTATAATTGCATACATATCAGCTTTATCTACCAAAATGTATGCAACACTTGACTTGTTGACTTGCAGGTCTCTCTATAAAAATCAGCTTCTACTTATAATTTCTGATGATAATGTACATTTATAGATACATTCTGCAGGTCAAACCTAAGCATCCACTGCATTTTGTCCTGTAAATCTGTTTGCACTGAAAGCTTTTGGAAGCTTTCTGCAAATATGACCAGATCTGAAGGTTATGAAACAGTTAAAAAAATAGGTAGCTTCCAGAATCATACATCCAAAGGCTTACAGCAGTTGTCATTCTGGTGGTGAAAGAAGCATAAAAGCTGCACAATACACTGTTTATGCACCTTGCAATGTAATTCCCAAACTGAGGTAGCAAGTCTCTTTAATTTCAAACAAAAGTTATAGTCTTTCAGCTTTGCAAAAGCAAGCACTGCTATAAATTGACTCCACATTGCAAGTGGAGAATAGTAACAAGCAATGAGAAATTAGACAAAATATGAACAAAACTCTTTAATATTTCCCCTCCTATGTATTAGTTTACATTTTTCTAACAAAATTACAAAATAAATGGAAGGCAAGCTCAAAATGCATTCACATTAGGCTTTCAAATCCAGAGTAGGTACACAAATTCCAAATAAAAGCCCTGTCCATTTTCATCTTCCACCAAACTGAAAAATCTGAAAAGTATTTTAATATTAAATAAGCTTGTATTCTGTAAAGTAATCTTTTAAGAGTCAAGTGCATAAGCAAACAGTCTCATGTTGGACGTCCTCAGAGATAAAACAATGGACAGAAGGTAGAAAAGAGAAGCTCTGGAAAATTTTTGAACCACAATAATTACTTGTGCGTGGTTAATCAAGGATGCAACTGTTGAACAAGCCTTCCTCACACTTCATGATTTGGTACAGACTTTCTGTCAAATTGATTACCCAGTTTCAAAATTCATGAAAAAACAATTAGTCTGTATTAGTTATAGGAACAAATGTTTTGCCATGTAAAAACAAAGCCATTTGTTATGCTGACAGATGGAAATGAGTTTCCCTGTTTTGAATGGATACTTTCTTTCTTTTCATAATTCAGTAGTCAGAAGAGGGAAAGATCCATTCTTAACAAAATGTTAGACTGAATCATTCAGAGGACAAATGGTCGTACCTCTGAGACTCTCAGAGGCCACCAGTCTGTGAATAATACGTACTTGGCCTGAAGGGACCTGTATCAAGTCCTTGCAAGATTCAAAAACAAAAATTTTCTCTTTGCAGGCAGCTTTCTTGTCTGTGGAAAAAAATGTACCAGGATGGCACCAGAGATGAGTTTGTGCTCCAAAACAAATTTGCTCAAGGCTGGAAATTTTCTAGCTTTCTCCTTTTAACTGCTCAACGAATCATCACCCCCAAAAAATATGTCCAAACAAACCTCATTTCTAATATTAAATGAAACACCCTGTATGTTCTGAATATTCATGCAAAAAAATGCAATTTAAGAAAAAAAAACAAAACAGTGAAATAACTCTAAAACTTATGATAAATGGAAGCAGTTTAGCAATGTATTATCACTGGGTATTAATCATACCACTACACAAAGACCAATTTAAAGACATAATTAGGCTATATTCCTGGAAACATCACAGAAAAAAAAAATAAATATATATTACTGCTGTCATCTTCCCTTCCAAGAGTAAATTCCTGGAGTTACTTTACACTCCTATAGTCTTACGGGCCCAAGAGATTGCAATAAGTCTTCTGACAAGAGCGGAAGGTAGACGAGGGACAGAAGAAAGAGAGGGAATAAGAATAAAAACCTAATTGCTGGAAGCTTTTAATTTAGAAGCCTAATACTCAATTCCAAAAAGTTTAATAATTTTTTTAAAAAAACAATGTATTATTACTCCCTAGTTTCTTCCTTTTATCTAAGAAACTCAATTATGAATATACAAGATTGTCTCTGGAGATTAGCTATATCCTGGCAACAGCTCCCAACTGAGCTTTCTTCAGAACTGTCCCATCAAATGCAAATTCTACAGAACGTAGGGGGAAAAAAAGTTTTTCTCACTTTTCAGTAGCACCTGTCTGGCTGTTAACACCATTTTACAGCCAAAAATGTAATTACATGTTGTCTTATATCAACATAAATACCTTCTTAATGCAGGTCATCTGTTGCCCTATGTCACTGTTTGCTTTCACAGTTTATTACAGAAGGTTCCAACAACCCAAAAACTGGTTTCTGTCATCTGAGCTGGAGATGGGCCATGTTTTCTCAACAGTAACTGTGGCTTCAGAATTCACCACCATAAAGTTGCAAAAGAAGTTCTTTATTTGTGCTTTGTGGAACACATTACAGTTCCTAGTCTTCAAAATAATCTGACTTGTCCATCTGTCTTCTCTTTTACTGAGCATTGCGTATACCCTTTGCTGGAGGATCGACTGCAAGATTCAGTGTTTTATTCATTACTGATTTTTTTCATTATATATGTCTTTATAACTAAATGCTTACAAATATTTCTATTGTGATTTAATTAGTAAAGATGTTAAACACCTTCCAGCAAGTACCCTGGACATTAGCACTAAGTATTTTTTTGCAGATATAGTTCTAAAAGTAGCGTATTCTGAAGACAAGTATATAAATGGGCAAAAAACCCACTTCATCAGCTGAAGCTATCAACTGCCAAAGGTAAAATAATTGAAATCTTAAGTTCGTTCTTCATTGACAGATCAATAGCATATTATGTCCATATTAGGGAATTCAGAAGTAAGAAAGTTAAAAAAATTTTTGACAGCCTTGAGAGTTTTTTCTGATGAGTTATCCAAAGACGACAACCTCTTTTTAGATACTTTAAATTCAGAAGTTTGATTTGTCTCAAACATTACAAAGTTTCTGTTTTAATCGGGAAATATTGTCAAAAGAGAAATCCAGATAACACAGAAGAATAGAATCTGCTAGAAACTATGACAACTGGAAGAGAACAGAGAAAGAATAAAAATAAAATACAAAGTATCTGAACTCATATGAATTGAGGGAAAAGGTTATGGTAGAAATGCATTATGAGGCATTCAGTATATTTATATAGTACACACTCAAAGACTATTTATATCAAGCTATCTTTGTTTGAAGGGGGTTAGATAGATACTATAGCCAAGACACATCACACATTTCAATTAATTAAAAAACACATTAGTTCAGATTTCTCCCTGACTAATGAATTTGTTCTAGTGATCAATGGCATAATTTAAAACTCATATTTTTCAAATTACCAGGAAAAAATGTTTCACCTGGGAGAAGAAAGAGAAGTACATTTCACTTAGAACTGAAAAAGACAAGGGAAATAAAGGTTCTGAATAATTACGACCTGATGCTTTGAACTCCATGAATTGCAATCTGTCTTTCCCCAGCATACAGCTTTGGCCTGATTTCTTCCCGGAACCCACTCATAATATTAATGGATCATTTAAACAATCAATCACTAAAATAAATATATATATATGTCTGTGAAAATGAACGTTAAAGATAAACAGAATTTCACTGATTATACATGCATAGATGTTCAACACGTGCACAAAACACAATTTCTGAACTACAGAATTAACACAAATTTTCAAACTATCATTGCGAACCTTAACTGGCATAGCTCTATAGATCCTGAAAATATGTAAGAAACTTAATTTGCAGGCCATTTTTAGAACTGGAACATGTCAATACTTATTCTTGTAAAAAGTCAAGATACGTGACAACTCCCGCTGGCACTACTAGGCCTATATGAAATTACTAGTTATGTAACGGTTTCTAAAAAGTTCTGTTGTCTTCATATATGTATTTACTACAAACAATGAATATATCTTTAAAGTTTCTCACTAGTGTGAAGTACAAATTTAAAAGTTAAAACTACTACTATATGTAAAGATGGATCTGAAAGACTACAACCAGAGAAATGCGATTACGAGGGAAAAAAAGTATGCTTTAGTGGAGGTAAAATGGTCATCAATTTCTTTGTATGAGATGAAAAACTTTTTTTTCATTTTTCATAATTGCTTAAGAAAGACATCAAAGTAGTCAGAATGAGAAAATTCTGCAAGTCTAAAATGTTTGTTTTGACAGTTACTTTCTTCACTTTCCAAAACACATCACTTATACAATATACTGATTCTGATCACTTGCTCATAATAGTTATCAAACCCAACCAATACTATTTTCATTTTAGCTATGATAAAATATTTTAGCTAACAAACACTAAAAACAGTGCCTGGTAATGCATTTTACTACATGCTAAACGTAATCAGGATTCTCCAGATTCAGGTTTTTAACTGCTATCAAAAAACTTGGGGCAGAATTCAAATCCAAAATGCTTCCAGATGACTTCCAGTTTGGGAAGGTGAGTGGACAGGATTATTTTTTACACAAGGTACATATACTATTATGCATATAGGTGTATGTAAACATACAAGAAAGACACTAAGCAGAATTCCATTACAAATACCAGGTGGTATCCTGCCACTGGCAGATTATTATAGTCTAGCCTCAACGGGTAATTGCAGACACCACAGTTATGCAAATGTTTCCTCACACCTTCAGCCTCACTCATGTCTAACTTTATTCATCGTACATGTTACCAAATGATATAAAATTCCAGCACTCTGATCTGCCTCAGTAAAATTACACTCCTAACTAAAAAGACACGTTTTTGCAAGAGCAAGGTCTTAAACTCTGTTCTTCTGCAAAACATTTAGTGAAAAGTTCGTCCAGAAAGTACCCATAATGTTAAACAAATGTTGTAGCAAAAAGTGGTAATTTCATAACTAATACAATATTTCAAGAGACCTGAGTGAAAAAACCACAAGTGTACGCTGTATGTAACTCATATCACATTACAACTGGAATACAAAAAAATAGTGACAAAATGTGGGATAATAGAAATCTAATTAAAAGTTTAAAACACAGTAAATTTGCTTTTTTCCTCTATCTCACAAAGTCCATTTGCCTCTGCTGCTGTTTACAAATATATACGTGTACACCATATATTTTCTACCATATTCAGCCATTAAAATTCAGAACAGTATTTTAAGACAAACGAGTGGTTTATGTTTATATAAATAAAAAGGAGTCAAAGTCACCAGGAAAATCATAAGGGAAAAGGTCACTCGCTTTCATACCAACATACAGTATTCACTCCACCTAGGCCGTATATGCTCAGAGGCACTTACAGGTACATAGGAGTAATTTTCTATACCTGAGAAGAAGTGTGCCTTGAAGCCTTTTTTTGACACAGTGTTGTCAGATCTGAACTCAACTCGCATGTTGTTGTACTGAGAGGTGATAACTTCAGGCACTTCTGTACCGCAGAATTTACCATGTAGCTTAGAATCAGAAGAAAGGCCGCTACGAATCTCTACATAATCATATTTGCAAACCTGAAAAAAGAAAGAAAGAAAGAAAAACATTTTCTTGGCTCATAAAAGAAAAGCATGAAGATAATTTACAAATGCAAGAACTCCGATTGGTATACGCTACTTAATAAGAGGATAATAATATCATTTTTTTAACAATTTTCTGACTCTAAAATAATTTCTAAAAGCTTACAAACATTCACCAATTTTGTGGAAGAATATTTTAAGGTCACTAAAGCATAGCTATACTAAGCATAACATTCAAAACTATATTTTGATAGTTACTAATATGCTTGGTATATGAATTTCAAGATGCTTAGTAAGGCTTCCATTTTATCTAAAAATTAAAAATTGCAGTTATATTATACTAAAATCTAGAAATATTCACCCTAAAAGTTATACCTATCTTTGGGTTATAAACCACATATCCAGAACTTATAAACCTTTTACTAGTTGTACCTCATAGGATTTTAAAAATATATTAATTTTCACTTAGAAACTTACAAGGTAGGTTTTTACAATAATGTATTTAAGACATTCTTTATTTACACATACATAAATCTGCACAATTAAAACTATATATCTTTCTTTAACAGTAGCATATCCATAATTTGAGGAGTTAATACATGTAATTTTCATTAAAAGGTTAAAAATAAAATATAGTGAATTGATGTAATAAAAAAGCCTTATGCAAGGCCCTACTCATGATAATACTTTAAATTCATAATCCCTTGGTCAACCGAAAGCCTTCTACCCAAAAACTTCTAAGCTTCTTAGGCTTGACTATCAATCATTTAATCAAAAATGTCCCAGTTGTCTGCAATTAATAGCTTAAGAGAAACCAGTGGCCAGGAGGATTCATACAGAGCTTAGATTGTCCTTTAAATCCAAGTTGTATTTGATAAATCGCAATTTCTAGTCAAAAAAGAAACGTCAAGGGAGCTAGAGCAGAACTATAAAATATTAACTGATTTTCAACATTTCCAATTTTGTTGAATATGATGCATTTTTGGTGTAGATTAAATTTTCATTCTTCCTGGAAGAATTTTCACATTTTACAGAGTTGGAAAGTGACTAATTCACTTGAAACTACTTTTATACAATAGAAAGAACACAAAGATTTATAAAATTTGAGTTACTACCACATGATGATTTATATTAATTATAACACAAATTCATGGTAATGCACATGATTTCAAATATACCTCACATTGTAAATAAATTTCAGCAATACATCAGTGGTGAGTTTTGATGGTTTCATAACTTTAGATTAGAAATTAAATATAATTGCAGATAGGTCTAACTTCCTTCATAATACACTATCTTTTAAAAAAACCTTTCAACTTAAATGTCAAGTTAAAATTGTAAAATGTAAGTGTAAAATAGTAAAATTATAATATTGGAAAAGAGAGATTAAACTTGGTATTAAGTGGAGCTTGTATTTAAAAAAAAAACCTAAAAATCAGAGCATTTGCTAAATGTATACATTTTATGTCTGCACTCAGACAATGTATTGGAATGTTCTAGGTATTATATGTGTTTCTTCTCATTTTCATAGATACCCTTCTAACCACTACAACTGAATAATATAAAGCTGAAGCTGATTTAGTAGCACAGGAGAGGATCAAACCAAAGTTCTAAATGTTGAAAACATTATGTATATATTTTTCATATCTGATGAAGTTGTATGTCTTCCATGACCTTAGAAAGCTGATTTAACTTCATTATAGCTGAGATGCCTTCCTTGCAAATCTGGCTTAGATACCAAGAAAATGCAGAAAAAAACTTTTATGATTTGTTGAAATGGTAATTCAATTTTAATTGTTTGGGATTGCAAAATTTTATTATACTTTTTACAGTTGTAACAATGATAACAAAACAAGAATGTGACATACTATATATAATTAAAAGTAAATTGGAATTTCACACACTTTAGAGTATACCTCAAATTATTAAAAAAAAATAATAATAAAAATCTCACATTGCTGCCTCTGCAAATAATTTTGAGATATTTTGGATAAGCCACAGCTGGGTTGTTTCTTAGCTGAAATTAAACTCCAGCTTTTGCCACTTCAGATCTCATGCCCCAAAGACAGCACAACCTCATATCAAATATATTGCTATGAGTTTGTTTAGTCAGAAATAATGTCATGGGATTTGAGTTCTTAATGCCACATGAAGAGTATCCAGATAAAATTTTATAGTGACAGCACATTATAAATACAGTTCAGCAAGGGATATCAATGGTATGACAGAGTGGTGTCTAGTAAGCAGAACAGAGGCCAAAATGTTGATATCAAAACCCATATCTTATCGATTTGCACACAAAAAACCACTGCAACCGCCATCACTTAAAGCTATAAGGACCAGCCCTTACTACATGGAGGGCTCTGCTCTGCCCCTTTCTCCCACCTCCAGGTGCTGCCCAGCTCAAACATGCTGCTTTTCTATTGTGCATTATTTCTAGTACTGCTCCTTTTAAAATATTTCCCCCTTGAGATACTTGCAAATGGTTTAAATGCTCCCTCTCTCTGTCACTAACCAGAGCTTATGTGTATTCTTTGTAGTCATAGTCTGTAAAGATGATTTGGTTTCTCCAGATTTTCTTCTCTTGAATTCTTTCCAATATGCCTCAGCCATTTGCTCTGTTTTACTTTGTTGATAAAACAAAGTCAGCTGAGACTCAGCAGAGAACATGTCTTTTAAATTTCTTGTAGTACATATACATTTAGACGATATGTAAAAGAGAGGTATTCTCTCCATATTTGTTTTGAAAGAATCCAGAAACAGTCTTAAAATGAAAACAAGAATATATAAGGTTATTGTCAATGTATGAACAAGTCAGCAAGGGTTTTATAAGACAATATCTATTTTTGAATGCTTGTGAAAACAGTTCAAGGTGTAACAAATTGTGCAGCTCTTTGTTCATGGTTACTTACTTCATTCCCTTCTAACTCAAAAAACTCAAACTTCATTGAAATTCGGTATTGCGTCGGGGCAACCACCTGCCACACACAGTTTTTGTTTGGAGGATACTCTTTGGGCCACCCTGGTGTGGTTATAGTCCCATTTAGCTTTGTCAGGAGTCCTCCGCAAGCAGCTGTAAAATTAAAAGGGAGAGCATCGTTTCTTGACTGAGACCGTGTTTTACTATAAACAGAAGCCCACTGAGAAGATTCAGTCCTCTCATTGCTTATACCACTCTAATGCCCAGACAGACTAATCAGAATCTTGCTTTATCACGCTTGGTGCAAACAAAGAGAAAGAGACAGCCCCTATCTCGAACAGCTTGCAGGTTTGCGGGCAGAGATAAGTTTCAGGACTACACAAGGCGTTATCATATTCATTCTTTTTCCTTCCCTCCAGAGACTCTGGTTATTCTCTCACAGCCTTTCCCATGCAAGTCCTCTGACCTCACCACCCTCCCCAGGACCTTGACCACTCCTCTTCTGACAGACAGACTAGTTAAGATGCACTTCACATTTCTCCAGCTTCTCTCCTTGATTATTGATCCAGAATCAGCCCTACCTGTGTCAGCTCATATAGCTGTATGTGCCTCCCATAACCTAATAGGTAGGGTCACTTCTTTAGGATAGCAGTCACGTACTCTTCAGTCACAATTGCTTTTTCTGAAATATGGATGTTTAAGTAATAAAGAAAATACCTATTATTTCCAAATATAGGCTGAATTAGTCACCTCCATACAACAAAACAATATTGAGTGCTGTTCAGACAGCACAGGATAAATGCATTAATCTTTTCCATCTGTTGAATTTTATTTTTTTTTTTATAAAAAGTAAAGTAATGGGATTTTCAGGGGTTCTCTATAACACTCTGCTCCACTGATAGCACTCCAGCACTGTGACAGCACTGGAAATCATCCACAAATCTCTTTAGAATGAGCTAGTGGGGGGAAGCTCCACCTTCTTCCAATTGCTCTATGCTAACGCTGAATGCTTTAAAAACTGGCTATTCCTGTCTAACTGATGGTCTCACTCACTACATCTACTTCATCTAATGCTCCTGGGGCAACTCTCCAACTTCTCTGTTAGGGCCACTTGGCCAACCCAGACACGTATCAATGTTCTTCCTGGCACCTGGTTTTCTATGTAGAGGACTTCTTGGTACATACATAAATTTAATCTGACCAGGGTAGGGGGGCCTGAAGGCTCTGGGTCACACCTCAGTGTGTCAAAAAAGCTGGGCACAGGTTTAGAAACCTTACTAAGATACGGCACAAGTTGTACCCCCAAATAATCCAGTCTGGGTCAGGTTGACACCTGACCTCTAGTCTTCAGTGTCTGCTTTTCAACATCACTCTATTTTTCCCTGAGACAACAGTGGGAAATGTGGAAATACTGAAAAAGAACTCCAACTCTTAAACCCTTATAATATGCTGCCAGCAGGGAGGCTTGGATTAGACCAGCATGAAACAATTTTCTATGCATGTCAACACTGCAGTGAAGCATTGGGCAGAGTTGCTGAGTTAGAGGCTTCTACTCTGGCATCGTGTGTGCATTAATACAGCTAGCTCACCCTTAAATTCCCAAACTATTACTAGAACGTAATGCTCACTGTAACTACACAGTGATTTTAATTCAAGAGTCCCAAGTAGCATCTACACGTGGTGAGTGCTATCTTGCATGGAACAAACACATTTACACAGCTCAAGGATTTTACTCCACACTAGGCTGCACTGCTCTACTGCAAATGACTCCTCTTTTTGCCAGGGTTGCTTTTCTGTTTGAGTGCCAGGGAGATATTACTTCTCTACCTCTCTGAGGAAAAGGGAAGAGTTTTCTGATCTTCCCTATATTCTGATTCAGATCAGCAGACAGACTAAATGAAATTCCTTACATAAATTTGGGCAATGATCAAAGCAACAGAGATCAAACTTGTCTTCATGTCCCCCTTTAGGTTAACCTTCCTTTCTGCATACTGCCTAATATGCAGACATCTTAATACAATAGGCTTTTTGAAATAAAATGCTTTTCCAATGTGCTCACTATTAAAGTTGGGAGGAGGGATGGGGGCGGGACCAGCCAAAAAAACAACTGGCTTTGAGAGCTACAGACTAACATGACTGTAGTCTAGGTCTGTCACCACCTCACACACACCCACAACAATAAAACCAACCCTACAGAACCAAAAGCAAAAGAAGAAAAAGTGAAAAGAAACTAAACAGAAATACCCTAAATTGTAAAAAATCACGAATTAAAGTCAGGGAATGGGAAAAAAAAAAAAAAAGACACCAGTGAATAACATCTGAAGTGAACCATAGCACTGAACACTCCAGTTTTCAAACTCCATTCACTAGTGAAGCAAACAGGTGAACTGAGAAAAGAATAATTTGTTCAATCCCTGAATTTATTGGTATTTATGAATTAAAAACAAAAAAACCCAATAATTTGTGTGTAGGTATCAAGAGCTTTTGCTTCTTCCCTTTGTTATGAAATATGTATAGAATGTATAGAATAAGCAAAAGCTTATCTCATTGTAATCCTAGGTCTGCACAGGCTTCCATTTGTCAGTTGTTTATTTCTCTAAATTATTACTTGAACATGCTTGCTCACCCCAAAATGCAGAATTTGTTTCCGGCTAGAAAAGTCCACAATCTGTCCACAATCTGTGAGTGGGGAGGATTTCTCTGAGCTAGAATAAAGGATCCTGCTCTTCAAACCAGCTTCTTTCCCAGTCATACCCCAGTCAGAGGTGGTCAGAGGGATCATTAAATATTCTGATTCTCAGACAATAACACATGGATCTGCTAATAATTATCTCCTTATGCATGGCAGATGTCTTACACTTTGCGTTAATGAGTTTGAATAATAAAATAAGTGGTTTGGGAAGGTACCAAGTCCTGCTTTGCATCTTTCTCCATCCACTAACACCAAAACCTGTGAAGCTAAATTAGTGACAGACATCAGATGAAGATGACTGCTGTGGACGGACATCACCCCACCACCACTACTTAAAAAGGAAGCGCTAGTTTTCCAGGCTGGATTCCACGGATCTCATACTTCTAGAACAGAGCATACAAAACGTGTGGCATTTCATCCCAGCAACGGCACCCTGTGAACTTTAAGAGCCCATAAGACAGCAACACACTGTACCTTCACAACTCTTTTTGTCAGGACCAAGTTCATAGCCAGGATCACAGGCGCACTGGTAACTGCCCAGGGTATTTACACAGCGCTGCTCACAGCCACCATTGTCAGGTTTGGCACATTCATCTTCCTCTGCCAAGACAGGGAAGAATGCAAAAACCTGTTAAATAATAACCTTCCTCAGCTGTAATTGTTGGATCAATATTAACTCAGAAAGCTGTATGCATGCCATTATAAGATGCACTACATAACACAGTGTGGTTGCTGACTAGAGCATTTTTAAATGCTAAGGAGACCTGCAAGGGAGAAAATAAAAATGTGTCCTTTGTGGGGTTTGGGTGGGTTTTTTTGCAACAATGCCTACTGACAGCTGCAGACCTAATTTACAAGCACTTTGTGGGCAGCATACAATAATTCAGGCAGCCATAATCTAAAGGTTGTATAAAGTATTGAAAGAAAGATTGAAAATCCACAGCAGGGTCATTTGAAGGGCACTTTATCTCCCACAGAATCAATTTGTGCATTATCCCGAATTCATACTCAAAACCAGATTAACAGAATCCTCAAATCCCAGGTTTTCATTCTACTGATATTAAAGGGAACAAGATGCATTAGGGATGGGGGAGGGAAAGGAATAATATATTATCTCTACTAGCTCTGAAGTATACCCATGAGATTCATTGTTAAAATATTCCTCAGATGTTGAAATATTGTTCCCTTACACCAGGAGAAGTAATTTCATCTGAATAAAACAGAGCTCCCCCTCTCATGTCTACAGTCTTCAAGGTTATAATTGTCTACAGCAAAAACTAACCGGGTGAAAAAAAGCCCCAGCTTGTGGCTTTTCAAAAGAGCAAAAAGGTTCTCCTGGTGGCATGACCTGTATTTTGAGTGTCACCATGGCCACACCACTGCTGGTGGCTTTCCCTGTGCCATTGGCAGCACAGGGTAGGAATTACCCATGCCTCATTCACCAACTGTTGCAGGTGTAGCTGCAATTGTATGACACACACCAACCCATCCCAGAACTGGAGGAAGATCAGGAGGCTACTGGTCACTGTATGACTTCTCAGTTGTATTTTTTTTTCTTGCTCACAGAAAGTAATAAATGATAAAGCTGCCTAATGCAGCAGTAAGATTAAAAGAAGCACAACATTTAGGCAAAAGTAAACAAAACCAAGTTGTTTGTATTGTGATTATATTATTTAAATTTATATTTGATAAAACAATATTACCAAATCCCCCATTTTTACAAGATAAGGTATGTTTCAAAGGAATTTCAAACTAAGCTGATTATTTGAATTTGAAGAGAGTAGGAAATTGCACTGAACATGTTCCTTCACTCTATGGACATATTTTACCAGGAGACAGAACTCAACCCTTATTTCATAAAATTTCATGCCCAGGTGAAAAATATAGTGGGAACAGTACACAACTGATTTTAGAAAAAATAGGTCAAAAATATTTTTCATGTCCTATCATAATTTTTATAGTACAAAATCAAGTGATAAATAGTTCACAGCTCCCAAAATATGCTTTAACATTTACCTTTAAAAAAGTTAGCTGCAAACCCTGCTTTGTTAACAGTTCCATCAGAAACAAACTTCATCCACAGGGTATTAGAGGTAGATCTAATGTCTTCTGGCTTGTCATAGCCACAGAAGTGACCAATTAAAGGACTGTTTTCATTAGCTCCATCTCGAATTTCCAAGTAGTCATATGCACAGTTATCATGTCTTTCAATCTGTAAAAAATTAGTTTTGAAGTGAACGTTTGATATTTCATATTTATGATCAAGTTCAACCAGCTAAGAAACAGGATAGAAATTTTTCAAAGTTAACATTAGGTTTCCCTGCTTAGGGTTCAAACACCAAGAAGATGAGGAAAAGAACAAGAATCACTGGACTTTTTTAATTATACTTGTTTTCTACAAGAAAAAAAAATTGTAATTCTTACACAAGACAAGAGTCTAACTGGAAAAAGGTAACCAAAAGGAACTGTTTGATTTTATTTCATTTTAATGGCATCAAAATATGGCACAGACTTAGATACAAATTTTGTCTGTCTTCTTTCCAACTTTCCAATTCTTCAAGCAATTACATACAAAATTTTCTCCTACTCAGTTTTCTGGCACAATCCATATTGCCACTTATTCTGATTTCTTAGCTGTTAACACAGGAATTGCTAAGTTTGGAAGAGTTTAAGAGAGGAAATGAGTTTGGGAAATAAGTAAGAAAAGTCAAGATCTGGGATCCAATCACCCATTGCTGACTTCCTTTGGCAATGGTATGTTTGCAACTAATGCAGTTGGGCACACGTCTACCTGTGCACTGGTAAGGTTTTGACACTATAATACCAATTCCCATTTTCATTAATCTAAATAATAAATTTTAAACACATAACATCATATTCCATTTGAAACAATGTCTACCTTGTTATTTCAGTGAAAATCATATTGCACTCCGATGCAGAAAGAAGTGATCTGGTCCAAAGCCCACTAATATCAATGAAGAAATTGTGTGTTTTCCCTGCAGATGTCTGTGGTCATTTCACTACTCAAGACTTTTAATTAGTATTTGCCTTTTTCCATGTTCTATGGGGTAAAACGTAAAACCTGATTTTTCACAGGTCAAGTAGAGCTCTGAGTTACACATACCAAATTCCCATTGAGGTGAATTGTTGATTCCTTTTCTGAGAATCACTCTATTTTTGGTAGAAGAAAACAGCCAAAAATACATTTTGTATAGCAGTAAGTTCCAAAACTTCCTAAGATGAATCAACCAACAAAGTGCTATTGATTTTCAAGAAAACAATTCTAAAGGTGGACATTTAATATATTTTTAGTATACTACTACTGCAAGTGATGCCATCATTATTATCCAAATTACTATATTAAGGGATTAAATCTTTACACCTATATATAAACTAACAGATAAGATTGTGTTTGTGAGAAATGACAACTGATGTTAAGGCACTTGATAACCAATGAAAAAGAACAAGTATAAAAATTGTTTTGGCTTATCTGTACCCTCAGGTTTTAAGATGTTGTGGTACTGTCATCTGGGAACACTGCCATACAAAGATCTATTACACTTGCAATACTCTCTTATTCTTCCTACTGCAAGGGCAAAAAATCTCAAGTTAATGAAAGGACTCACAGTGTGTTTAGTTGTAACTGGACTGATCCTGTAAACCTTATTTACTGAAGTATTACAATTACACAAGATTGATGTTATAGGTGGATAAGAACATACAAAACGTTAGCAAATAAACAGGTTTTACAGAAAAATGCATTGCCTCTAGGAGAATGAAAGGTACCATTGGTCTTAGAGGAAACCCAGAATTTGAACAACGTTAGAGAACTAATCTGGGAAAATGCCAGAAAAATTCCTAAGACAGGAAAATAATCACAAGAAAACATCAAGAAATCTCCTGGCGAAATGGAAAGCCAGATATCAGATTTCTGAAAAGTCATTCTTGAATTAAAAGAAAATTCATTGTGCATAGTTTCAGTTTTGAAAAAAACAATTACTTTAGACTAAAATACATTTGGTTAAAAATTCCAGACTACCTTTGTTTTGTACCACCCCCCCAACAGAAAAAAAAATATTTAAAAAACCACACCAAAACTAAAAACTAAAAATAAAACAAAAAATATTTGAAGAGCAAATCCAAGACCAATTATTTTTCAGGAGAAGTCTTACGATTACTTTTTCTCATCATTAATTTATTTGTTGATAGAGTCAAATTCCAATACAGGTAAACATACCTGACTTGGCCATAGGCTTTAGACATAAAAGGTGGAATATGTCCCTAGTGGAATTAGCATTTTATCCCCTGATTTATGTAAAAATTATTTAAATGAACACTATCTGCACATAGACTAACAGGGCCACTCAAATGAGGAATATTAATGTCTCAGCTCTACAACCTTCTGGACTGCCTTACCTGGTGAAACAGTGTGCCAAGAAAAGTTCTTTAAAAAAAATAACCCAGGCTGGCTAATTTCCAAAGAATAGTATAATAAAGGTGACTATAACAATGAAGCTACCAGTCCCAACGTCTCTACTGTCATCTAGATGCTGGGAAGTCTAGCTGCCCATCAGGCAGCCAAATAAGAAAGGGTAATCCCACACTCAGTGGAAAATGCATTGCCCACAGCAGGCAAAACAAGATGACTCATTGATACAGTTTAAAATTCTCAGCTTCCCTAGTGCTTTCATTTCAGAGAGAAGGTTATTTATACAGTTATTTTTTCTAGCATTACATATGGTTAATGAGAATTCTTCTTACTTAACTGTACCTTTCAAAGGACAGAGAAGTAATTTTCTCACAAACAGGCTGCAATAACTCTTTGGCCTGACATTTACTTTTTTTGATCTCAGTTGGCATGAACAACTGTGATTTTTAAACAAATTTTTGTTTTACTGGGCAGTGCACCAAGGATTCAGTCCAGAGAGGGACTTAGTAGCAAAAAACAGAACACCTACGTTCAGGCACTTGGACCTGAAATGGAAATCAGACCCAATGGTGAATGTCTAGGCAAGGCACTTCAGAACAGTTTCCAAAGCAACTGTCTCTCAGCAGGAAGCTCTGTGGACAAGCCAATAAGAAATGCTATGAAGACAGATATAACAGAAGTCTTGTGCCTTTCTGGTGCACCTCATTTGGTGCTCAAGGGCATCTTGCCATTCTGGAATCACAGCTCAGACTCTTCCTGGAAAAGTATGTGCCATTCAATTCCCTACTGTTGGAAATGATATTTTTTTTCTGGGGTACTAGCTTGAGATTACCACTCAACCATACTTCTCTTCAATTTCCTCTTTCTTCTTATGAGGTGTCAGTCCATGTTTCACCTCTAGAGAGTGCCATAATACTAAATAGCCTGGAGGAAAAACAGGACATTTAGGACATTTCTTCTTACAGCCTTAACCACTAGCCTACTAAATTGCACTCTCACTTGCTGGTCTTTGTTTCTAATTATTTTTTATAAGGTGAGGCAGGAATATGCCATATTCACACTTACAAATAGAGCATAATTTGGTGATTAGAAAAAGATCCTGAAAGATAAGAAGAGATGGAAGTCTGATGCTCCCAGGCATGATATTGAACTGATGTCAGTTCAGATGGTTACGTACCGTGTGTGTAGACCAATGCTGAACATCTGCACAGAGGTCAAATACTCTGGCATTTGAAGTGGCACTACACACTTATGAAGAGGTGTAGTGTCATTTCTCTTGGGATCACACTAAAAAATACTGAGCACCAATGGCAGACTAGAAAAGCTCCGTATCTGCTCAGCAAATTATATAAAGTTACTGAGAACGCTGGGCATTTTCAACAGTGCTTAAAAAGAGAGACTGACTGTTAAGTAATCTTGAGCCAGGCCATGCCGAGTGTGATGGGCGTTTGGAAAACTCTTTGGACAGAGAGAGCTGATCTTGTCTGCACTTTACTCAACATTAATTCAGGATATAAAAAAGAGAAAATGAAGTAGAGTCTGTGGAACTATTACAATTTCCATTGTTTATATTCATAATTGCTGATAAAGTTCCAAATCCTTGTTATTTCATGCTCAGACCTTTCATCAGTGTTAGTAAAAATGTATCATACCTCTGAAGTCTGTTTGTAGGACTAAAATTACAGGTTGGAAATCATATAGAATCTATATTTACAATACATGTATTCGTATCTATGTGCACCATAAAGCCAAGAAGCTTAGGCTGAAAAAAAATAGAGTTCATCATGTCATGACTGCTGAGGCATATTAAAATCAAACGAGTGAACTCAAAAGTACATTACTGAATTTATCCACAAACTTCAAACTAGTGTATAGTGTATGTATAAAAAAAACCCCTGTGAAATATTATTTTTTATACTTTTTATACAAAAGTTTATCACTGTTTAGCAATGTTATACACAGAGAGATGTACACTAAGGACATGCAAGTATGACTCACTGTGGCTTTTTTTTTTCCCCTCTATAAATACAGGTTTGTAAACTGAATTTAAGTTGGCCTTTTTTTCTTCCCCTTTCTTCTCAAAATAGAAGTCAAAAACCATAGTGGTTTCTTTCCAAATAGGCATTCCTTTTTAACAATAAAATTTAGCAAAGATAAAAAATCCCTATTATTTAACAGCATATTAAAATGGCCTTGCTGAACTGGATTATGTATTTCCTAAACTGTGCCTATTGTTATTGCTTTAAATATTCCAATTCAAATAGCATAGAAAACATGAAAATCCTTTAATCTTGAAAATTTCAGCAGAAAGGAAGGTTTCATGGAGAGTAGAATTGGATTCTGGAGCTTACTTTTCATAGAGAATTCTTAAATTCATTCACAGCTTTAACGAAGATTCCCTCAAATGTCACTGTCAGTTATCCAATAGATGCTTTTCTGAGATCAGTTTAAATGCTTTACCTCAAATGCTTGAAATGTTAATCCTACGTTGTAGTTTTCTGACACTGTTATTTTCCACACACATTCCTTCATTGGTCTGTAGTCATCAGGATAATTGGGAGACTGGATCTGGCCTTCATTTTTGTGTATTTCACCTCCACAAATAGCTGATAAAAACATAAAATTCTTATTGTCAATAATAACATTTTCTGTTCCCCATGCCCAAACTGATATTTTATGCCCTGCTCTTTAAAACTAATGATAATATTATTATGGAGAAGACTGTAGAAGTCTAACAACAACAAATTCTTAAAAACACAATCCATTTAAAGCACTATACATATTTCAGTTACAGAATATAATTCATCACTTTTTGTAGCTCTAATCATGTCTACAGTGTTCAGGAAAACTTTGGAATAATGGATAATCTGAATTGATATATTTTACAGGTTACATTTAAAAGGTCAAAATAATTAGATTTTATTTTTTGTTCACCTTTGAAATATACTGAGGAAGGACTCAATTAATATTTAGTATTAGTAACCTTTACAGAGAGACAAATGAGACAAAAATCTCATATTTTATAATGATCTATGCATTTTAACCTACAATTTATCGCTTCTGGCTTACACTGAATTTGAAGAAACAGCTAATATAGATAAAAAATATTTTAATGAAAAATAAATGCACTTTTTGCGCATAATCTGATAATCACATAAAGATCTGCAAATATAAACAAAATCATACAGTTTATTACCATAGATTCAATATTTAAGAAAACGGGTTCTGTCTTAAACAGGTGAATGCTGACTTGTTAATACACTCAGTGAGTGAGTGTCTCTATTAAGTAATCCCCGAGTATATGGAAAACTTAAACTGGATTTTAATGAAGTATAAATAGAATGTACTCGAAATCTTTCCACACAGTAAGCAGAAGAACATATACATTCAGTTAATTAAACGACTTGTTAAAAACACTTATGAATATTAGATATTAGGAATAAATTATTTACTGTGAGGATGGTGAGACGCTGGAACAGGCTTCCCAGAGAAGTTGTGGATGTCTCACCCCTGGAAGTATTCAAGACCAATATGAATGGGGCTTTGAGCAACCTGCTCTAGTGGGAGTTGTCCCTGCCCATGGCAGGGGGGTTGGAACCAGGTGATTTCTAAAGTCCCTTCCAACCCAAACCATTCTATAATTCTAGAATTATCAGTGGTGTCCTTAGAAAAGTGGTCATCTGAAATCTGACCACACAAAGAGTTTCAAAACATCCTGTCAAGTAAATTAACACCTACTGTCTCTTTTAGTAATAAAATACTGATTTCATATTAGGTTATTTCTGATATTTTTATTTTTTTAAAAAAAATATCCAAAGGTATCTGGTTAATATTTTTCCTCCATAATCAAGTCATTTTTAATGCTGTAAGAGGCTTACCTTCATAAATTGCTGCAAAACCTTTCCCAACCCAGTTGCTGCTGCTGCGGAACTCGATCCACATCCTGCTGTCAGAGGATGCAAGGACTTCTGGCAGTTTGTCACCACAAAACCTGCCTAAAAACATGCAACCAGTAACTTCATTTTCTGCGACCTCTGAAGACAAACACTGCAAACATTTATACAAGTGTTTAACATAGTAAACAAGAGTAATAACTCAAATTCAGTAGAACTATTCACATGCTTATGGTTAAGCACAGGTGTTTCTGCAGATCAGGACCTACTACACAAAGATTTTATTATAAAGCTTTCAGTACTTCTTTTCATTGAAATTAGACTCACAAGTCTAAGTACAAAACCTTAGGGGAATTAAGTAGAAAAATTATTGTTGTAGACTGTTTCTATACATTCAAACCCAGGCATTTTGGAAGGGAAAAGCAAGTACTAATCTTAAGAGAGGAATGTAATCTAGGTCACAGTAATACCTACCATTCATTGTATCTAAGGACCAAAGAGATTTAAAAACTGACATCCAAATGACTCCACATTATATTATCCTCTTAAATTCAGCCTAGGTAGGTGAAATTTCTGTTTATCTAGGTGGCAGAGAAGGGAATAGGAGAAAGGGGTATTTACTGTCTGATCTTAATTCTTTCTTCTTTCTTTTCCTTTTACAGGCAAGAAAACTGGCATACTGTTAAAAATCTGTCTGCTGTACTTGCTTCCTTCTCTTTCTTTTTTTTGCTGGTTTTAAATTGTGGCTGTTAGAATGTTAAAAAAGTTCTAGTCTTCTTTCTAAAACCACATCCAAATCGACCCAAGAAGTTGGAGACATTCCATGCTTCCTATGGTCATGGTTCCTATGACTTCCTATCCCCAGTTTCAGTCATAGAAGATCACAGGACGTAAAGCTGACCCTCTGGATTGGGTAGTGACATTTCTGGGTGTGGAATCTCCACAACAAACCTCTATATTAAGAAAAGGATGCCTGCTGCTTCCTGCATATTAGTTGCATCTCTAAGACTTAATTCATTATTGCTTTGCATGTCTTCTCTCTGCAAGAGCAGGGAAAGACATGCAAAGATGAAAAAGAATTACACTTCTACTCATAATTTTAAAAGTACAGAAAGACAACTAATAAGTACAACTCTACAGTAGATGCTCTTAACAGTGGATGTGCTCATTATCTGCTCTATGGATTTCCCATTACATGCTCTCTCTATACTATTTCCCCATTTCTGTGAACAAAATTACGGCAAATTCATATTTTAATACCAACAAACAGAGTAAAAAGTTGCACACTTTGTAGTTTTCATCTTTCCACACATGAAGCTGAATATCAGTTGGCTGCAATGAAAGGAAGCCTTGAGGATTGAATTCAAATAAATGACTTTTTTGAGGCCAGTTAGAGTTTTTTCCCAAACCCAAGTTTAGATACATTCTAGACACCTAAAACCGAAGAGGTTTGTTCCGAGTTCAACAGCACACAAGTTCACTGAACTAAATGAGTGTGGTAACTATGGACAGTGCAGCATTCACCAGTTGCATACCAAGCAGGGGTGATTTTCTCCAGTAGCCATCTCTTACTTCAATATAATCATACCAACAAAGACTGCTTTTGTAAAGGTCCATGGTGGTGAAGTTTAAAACAATCTGCAATTAGAGGAAAACATCTAGTTAAATCACATGGGATTAACACTAGAAAATGATCACACCAACATGCTGTGACAGGATTCTAACGGCTTAGACAATTAACCCCTCTTTTGTTTAGAAATACTAATCCTAAACTGCCATAAATGCACACTTTTAACACAGGAGTAGGATTCATTTTGGGTCACAGGATGACACAATAGCTGCAGTTTGGACCCTGACTGACTGGGACAGTCTTAGCATCATGTCCTGCAATTTCAGGGCCAAACAAGAAGATAAAAAATCATTCATATTTTGTATTATAAAATAATTTCCAATTCATATCCTTTCATTGGATTTAGGTGTATTTGAAAAAAAATTCATCTTCTAAATCAGTTCCTCTGTGTAAGTCAATAAATATTTCAACCTAACTAAAAATCTTCTTTATTCACATATTAGCACAGAGTGGTTTTATTTTTAGCTTTGATCCTAGGAACTCACAATCACAATCTGCTATTATAAAGCAAACACAACTTGCTGCACAGTAGCAAATACCTCACACTGCAAAAATATATCTCCATGGCAGCCTATGAAGCAGCTGTGAGTGTCAGTTGAAAGAAGAGGTATTTACCCTTAGTCCAGCAGCAAGGAAGAAACATAACACCATAACTGGAACAATAAGCCCATATAGTCAGACAAGATGGTTTACTTCCATCTCCTCTGAAGGCTCCATGTGTCTCTCTAACCATAACGTAGTACAATATTAAACCAGAAAGGAGGAACTTTTACAGACTGTTTAATTTTAAGAAGACAAAACCTAATTTAAAGATAACATAAAGCTCAGTGGTTTGGGTGTGGAGGTGGTAGAGAGTCACAGTAAGGCTCTTCTCCAGATAA
The DNA here is from genome assembly GCA_004320125.1 of Scolopax mira. Taxonomy (NCBI): domain Eukaryota; kingdom Metazoa; phylum Chordata; class Aves; order Charadriiformes; family Scolopacidae; genus Scolopax; species Scolopax mira. Next base: position 257,463 of record BJBW01002276.1, on the reverse strand, counting down.
TGCCAAACAGAGATAATCTTTCATAACAAAACACAAAGGCTAGCAGAGGTTTTGCTTTTACTTAAAGTTCCACAAAAAATAACTAAATATATCCATACAAGCAATTACATTCTCAAAAATCTCTTCTATTTTCAGTGGAGAGTGATAAACTTTCTGACAATCTCAAAAGCTGTATCTTCCCCATCCCCTAGAGCTGACAATACTGACTACGTAGGTGGAAGACCAGGCTCACAGGTGATTCTATTCAGTTTTCGCCTTTACCATGCCATGGGGAACAGAAAACATCTGTAAGGCTATACATAAAACCCAAGAGCCAGAAGTCCTGTAGAGTGAAGAACATTATGCTGGCAGCCACAGCTTTGTGGGATGAAGGTATGGGACATGAAGCACGCCAAGGACCATCAGGACAGCACTGAATAAATGCATACCTGTTCTGATGGTTAGGTATGGCCAAACATTTATATCCACAGGCTGCGACCACATCCACAAAGCCTGTAAAAGGGTTGCTTAAACAGCAGTCTGCCTCTGGCTCTGTGTTCTCCATGGGAACATCCTGTAAGCAGCTTTGGTACATTTTTAGTGTAGCAGATTCAACAAATATAGCCTGCCCTCTCTCTTTTGGCCCCTTTCATCTGTCATTTTAGGGCCACAAAGGGAGGCGATAATTTATTCTCAGATCTGTATGCCATGAATGCCTGCTTCAATGTTAGTTTGATACTTTGGAAATATATTTAGATAATATTAACTCATGTCCAGGCTGCCACTGACACTCTGAATCATAAAGACCTGTAACAATGAATAGCCATTAAAATATAATGTAGGCTCCTTCCTGAGCTTAGAGATGAAAATGGATTAATCTGAAATCAGACACAATTGCTATGCAATCCTGTCCTGGTTTGAGGTAAAACAGAACCCATTTTCTTTCAGTAATTTCAGTTTACATCTAAGCTTCTTCTAACTAACTAAACTCTCTGAAATTAACAGCCTATTTTTCAGACACTGTCCGCTTCCAGAGACTGATAAACCCTGATTCTTTCTAATTTATGCCAAGGAATGGTATGCAGAGAGGCTCTTGCTTATACTTATTACCATAACACCCAAGGTCAGCTGACTTTGTATTTGCCCTGTTGGAGGGTTGGAAGCAGAAAATCATAAAGTGGTCGCACCTATGGGGAGTAGCAGACAGAACAGGTGACCCCAGACTGACTAATAGGGTATTCCATATCATCTGCCTCGTGTTTAGTATAGAAACTGAGAGATTAAAAGGTCAGCCATCTTTCTTCAATAGCCAATGTCCAAGGAGGATTCTGTCTGACTTTGATCCCACTCTGTCTGTTCCTGAATCCAGGTGCAGAATCTAGTTCCCATCCATTCCTAAGTCCAGTCTGAGACTTCCTTAGTGCCTGCTGGTGATGTGATCATCATCATACAATCCAGCTACTGAGCTACATCTCTCTTCAAATGGCTCTCATTTTTCCCTTGCCAGTTTTCCATCAGGGCCTTGGTGGAGAATTTATTTTTTTTTTAATTTTGAAAAAAGAATGGTTTTTTTTGCTATGTTACTAAGGAAATTGACAGAAATCCTTCAATATCATACTATTCAGTTCCCACATTATTGCACTGTTTACCTAAAAACAGCATGCATCAAAGCATTAGCTGATCCTCTCAGCCAGCATTCACTATGTTACTGGCATTTTTCTTTAAGTCTAACTGCAGCACCTCCTGTTTCATCTTCCCTGTCCTATTTCCTGGATGCAGAGTTCCCATGCCATTCCTTCCCAGAAAAGGAACCTCACAACTCACCTTTTTGCTCTGCTTATTGTTACACCTCTCAAACACCTTCTAGCATATATGCACCCTTTCCCAGATGCCTAATCCACAGGACATTTTGCCTTTACTATTCAGGCACCCCTTCAGGGACACATCCTGAAGAAATAAATGAACAAATATTATCACAGTTCCGAAACTACTTATTCTACTGTGTTATTCTCCATGAGAAATATGCAGATCTGGCTAAAAGTACAATCATTGATATGCTTTCCTCTGCTTCAGTTTTCTATTACATTTCCAAGTGCTATCTGATTCTACCTCTGAGGATAGCAGAGGTCTCTCATTCACACCACAATTCTATCTGTTCTTTGCTGACTATTTCTTCTTCGACTTGTCCTCCAAATACAGAAGCCTCACCAACTATAGAATTTTTGTTCTTCCCCTCATCTCATCCACTTCGCAGTTCAGATTCCTTCTAAACTCTTACCTTCTTTTTTTTTTTTCCTGAGTTTCTCAGATCATAAGTACCTCTGTGTCTAGCTGTACTACTTGAAAACTCTACTGCCCTTAACAGTCTCCTTATCCTTTTACAGCCTTACCCATCTCACCCCAGCTGTACAAGTAGAGGGCTGCACCAGGGGGAGTGTTTTTCTCTACCCAGATGAGATGCAGACAACTGCGTTAGAAAAGATCAGGCTACCTTCCACAGCTGCTTAAGCTAACCCAGCTGGCTCTGTTAGAAGCAAGTTATGGAAGCCACATCCTATGCCTCCTCCATTGGCTCAGCTGTGTAGAGTCTGGAGGTCTCTAACCAGTCTAGCCACAAGTTTTCCATTTTTCATGACACAGCCGAAACACCATATTTCTCTGTTTTCTGTTTGGAAATTTGCCTTTTTCCATCCTTAGTTGCCAGGATACAGTTGGGAAAAGAATGGTTTTACTTAGGTGTGATCATGTCATTGTCTCAAAGGGCAGCTATCTAAATGGAAACCATTAAAATTTAATAAGCCTCCTTAATGGCCCCCTTCTTTGAAACTATATGAAATAACCTTCACAGTCTTTTCTCACTCTGACATGCCAAGGTATTTGATGATACAGCAATTCCTTCACATTGACCAGAATTCATAGGCAGAATCCCCAGTCTGTCACAGCATGATTTCTGGTTGGGAACCAAACAAGTATAAATGTATTTAAGATTCTTATTTACAATTCTGCAAAGCCTTAAATAGAGCAGAGCTTGTTCACAGGGACAGGATGGTTCAAAGTCTTCACAGGAAAAACAATCAATGGGTATTTGTCAGCACAATTAAGGAATTATTGATTACACAGCAGAATCAATTGTGCTACTGCAGGGAGAATATATCATACTTCCTACTGCCTGGGATAAGAAAGTACAAAATACATAGCAAACTAGGTAACACTACGTTTTCTGCAAATTGCATTTTTTTCTCATATAAATCAAGGATTTATCTGTTCGGTGTCTGAAAATTGGAAAGTAATGTAACTTATTTGAAAAGACAGATTAAAGAAAAACAACACTTTCACTGTTTCAACTCCTTATGCCAACAAAACTTCTATACACCAGAAGGCAGGATTTCACTCTGGCAGAGGACATACAGTATTACTAACACCATTTGCCCTCAGAAATTTTTCTCTGTATAGATATATTTTGTATAACTGTTTACCCTACAGTCTTAAATCTTGAGAGAAAGTAAAAGGTAAATGAACTGCTTTGTTTTAGTAATAGGGAAGCACACATTTTAGGTTGTGCTGGCAATTTATGATGCCTATCAATAGAAGGAATACTGCAGCTAGTGCATACCACGGCAGTACTATCCTTCATTGAATTTCCTGCCATCAAAGATCAGAAGTGTCTGTACTTGCAGAAAGCAGCATGGATAGAAGTCCTCTAAGCTATGCTAAAACAGCATAATGTTAAATCTCAATAAATAAGAGACAAGAGCTGCTTGGACAATCTGTACTGATGCTTTTTCAGTTTATTTTTAGGTGACTAAAGTGCTCACTGACGTTTCAGAACATGATGTGATATACATACTCTAACCTCCACACAACATTCCTGAGATCTATCAGTGTCAAAGCAGCAAAAAAAAGAAACAATAATATATTTTTTTATTTTCTCCTCGTATCTTGAACATTATCGTCATTTACTGAGAAAATTTGGGATTAAACACAATATGTGTCCAAGGTACGGCAATATATGTTAGTTAAGATTTAGACCTCACTTCTGTTATTTACATCCAAGTACTTGCTGCAAGTAGGGTCCTTTGTCTCAAAACAAAGGGAAAGAGCACTGACAAAACAGGCTTTTTGATGTTAGCACAAACATGATTTTCTTTGTTCTTGCTGAACTATATGGAGGCTATGAGAGCTGGAGGTCAGAACAGTGCTCTACAGACATAGCTTATCATGTCAAATTTCAATTAAAAAATTCTGCTTAGTCTTTTTCCCCATCTGGGGAGTGGGAACTTCAAGACAGAGGCTTTCCCCCTTAAAGCTTTTGTACAGTGCAATACAGCTTCAGTGGTGGTTACAATCTCAAGACATAATGGTATTACAAATATATTACAATTACATTAACATCTGCAGATAGGTTTACACAAAGTTGGAGTATGCTATGAATACTTATGCATGACCATTTTCTAACTCATATTGATATTGTTTTCAAATGGCAATAATAATTGTAGATTAACTCTACAATTTTTTTAACATTTTAACTGAGAAACAGAAAAGAAACCTCAGCCATTTTTGTTGTTATCACAATAGTGTCTTAGAAGCCACACAAATAGTGGAGACATAAAATTACCTATCTAGATTAATTTGCAACTTTTGCACAAACATTCCCTTATTCATCTCTTTTCATTTGTTTTTCCCTGCCAACCTGCAGAGCCACCCACGCCCTCCCAGCACAGAGAGTGTTTATTTTTCCTCCTGTCTCTGGCTCCTGCCCAGAGGAGGGCGAGCGCTTTCCAAATAACTTTGCTTTCATCCCCCACAGTGGCAAATGCTGTTACAACTGCTCAGGAACTATTAGCACATCAAGAACTGATACTCTTGGTGTCTACCAGAATGACCTGGAAGAAATGTGGAATAAAGTAATCCAATCAGGAGAAAACTAAGTCCAATATGGAGTGGGAAACCACTGACAAAACTGACTGAAATATCTGGGGGCAAATGCTGGGTTTTCCTCTTTGGATTCTCCAAGTACCGAGGCTGATGTTAGGCTCTATATTTCAGTCTTTAGGCTGCATTTGCTTAGCCACTGCTTCTCGTAAAACCACTTACATCCTTTTATTTTCCTGCATATTTTTTTTGTCTCGGGTGAAACTTCCCATTGGTCCCTCTATCCTTATTTATTTTTGAGGTCGGCTAATATTTGAGCCAATAATTTAAAACAAGATTCAGCTAGCACATTTTGAAACCTGAAGAACAGGTTTTGCTTTCACTAGGATGGCACACTTCCCTCCCTGAACTGCTTTCACCAAGCCAACCTCCCCCACTCCCGCCTTTTTCCTCTAAAATTGATGCTCAGAAAGTAAAACTGTATGCACTAAAACCAATAGTAGGAATACCTACAATTTCTTTACCCCACATTAATAGTATTTCTCTTCAGAAATATTTCATTCAACATACTAAGATCTTCCTTAGGCAGAGTCCAGCTATCAGCCCCACACAACTCAGTCAGCTCATGTGAGACTGTGCTGGAGAAGAGACCATGCAGGAGCCTGAACTACCTCTTCCACATTTACACTGAGCCACCAACTGGACTGGAAGCCAGTTTTAAAGGGATTTCATGATGCAAACATGTAGCAGTTGACATCATGCCTTCATTTAACATGAACAGCCACCAAATAGATTATGTGGTTCTAATGCCACAGACCAAAGTCAAGTCAAGCACATAGTTCATGGTCCTGTTTTTTATGGGATACTATTGGTTTCAATTATTATATAAACTTTAAACTTAAATGAAAAGCTAATGAAATGAAACATTCTATTTTGAAAATAGAATCTCTCTTCTGTTTAGGAAATGTTAAAATACCTTCTCCCCTGGGGTTACAGAGATTCTCCATATGCAGTGTGTGTAGGAAGGGTAACCATTTGGAAATCCTGGAGAAGAAAAGTTGCCTGTAGATTCCTGCAGTGTTTCTCCACAGGCTGAAAGAAACAAAATAGAGTAAAAATATAAAATTGAATGTGCCTAAGATATCTTTCCAATATCTACTCAGAATATATTTAACTCATTGCAGATACAGAATGGAAAACACACTAGTTATTTTATGATTTATTCAAAACAATGATTTTAAGCCAGACTGACATTCATTCTATTTTACACAGAATGTTTTTATTCCATGAACTATTTCACTTGTGTGCTGTCTGCTGACATAACCAAAATTACAGCAGTCTTTAAAATGTCATTGCTGTCAATCAACTACAAAATTATACATATAACTTTACTTTGGTGAATAAAATAGTTAGCCACACCCTTAGACACATTCTTTAAGAACTAAAACAAAAGTAAAACAAAAGCTGGCACAGCATGATTGGCACTACACTGGAATTTTGTCATTTGTTTCATTTAGTACTTTGCACACATAAGAGACTCTTCCAACCCAAACTGTTCTATGATTCTATGAGATTTATCTGACCTAAACTCACACATTTGTATTGGTATAGAAAACTAAATCATATATTCAACAAAACCTCTTGCAATGGTGATTTGTAGAGATATGAGTAATAAAGCAAAGCAAATGTAAAATCCTAAAATACCAAAGGCTTTTATATTCTTTATTATTGAAGCTTTTAGCACCCATATCTCACCTGTCAATCATGCTATGAGCTGCTGATGGACTGGTCAATAATTCTTCTTCACACTAAAATACAGAATTGGAAGCTCCTGCCCTTCTCCAGTAATAAAAGCAATTCTGGTAGGTGTCACACCTCAGTCAGTCATCTTTTTTGACCTTACTCAGTTTTTTTCACCTACCAATTTTGCAGGTGTGATACAAAAGATGTGAATTTGAGAATATTATCCCATGACTGACAGTGTAATCAAATCTGCAGTGTTTTCAAATTACAGTGCTATCACTGCCAGCAGGTGAACTACTGTATCATCAAAATCTCAATGAATTATAAATGATCTGGAAAATCTTTAAATAAAAGGGGACAAAGGAAGAGATTTTTTATGACAAAGACAGACAACACAGCTGTACAGGCTGTCTTGTTAAAATGCATCTAAAATATAATCTGACAACTACACTCTAATATCAGGCATGAGATACATTCAAAGCATAAAATATGCTCTGACACTGAAATGGTTATTGTGATGAGGAGAGAAAAGAAAGATTGGTTCAGCCCCCTCAAAATTTAATGGCTAAAGTCACCTTCACCATGTCCTTTAGGAATGAAAGAGATAAAAAATTTTTTTTACTCCCCTCATTTAAAAAATGTGGCTTTATCTTTTAAAAAATGCAGGCATCCACAGTAAATTACACATACAAAAAGGGTATTCAGTGCTAAATAATTATTTCTATACAAAGCCTTTTCAATGAAAAGACTATATCCATAATTAACCGCAATTTATTTTTAACACTGCGAACTGTATTGTAGCTTACAATGCTACAGTACATAAGTACTTAAGAGAAGGCCAAGAGTAAAATTGTAGTCTAGTAGAGGAGCAGAGGAAAGCAGAGCCCAGAGAGGAGACACCTGGGGCATGACTCGGGAGATTCATGAGGATCCAAGTACTCTGCTCACCTCTGTCAGAGCCCTCTCTTCTTCCTCCCATGAATGGTTTCATTGAGACTACACTGCATCAGTATATGCTGACAAAGCATAAAATCATATTTCAAACTTTATCACATTTTCTGTTTTTTTCTAGCTATGACTATTTCACCAGCATCACAGCTACTATGGAAGCCTTGAGCAGATGCTTACACAATGAGAGACAGGGAATGCTGTTTGCCCAATCTTTTCTGCTTATGTTGCATTTTTTTCAATTAACTGTAACTTCGACTCACAAAGATCATGAAGTCATGCACTGCACACACCCCCACATAATGTGAAATATGTAAGGAAATAAAATACTATCAACTGTGTGGGACTTTTGAGATATCAGTCCCAACACAACCCCGCAATTACTAAGAGGGGAGGAGGAAGATTTTGGCATAACTACCCCTTATTCTATTAAAGTCCCTAAATTACACTTATAAAAATAAACACACATCAATGATTTAAGCATAATAGTTTTACATTTTTTAAAACATTTCAGAATTTTTCTCTCTTTTAAAATGATTATTTTCTCCAGAATATTAATACCACTCCATGCTCCTTATGAAGAAGTTGTATCTGGCCTTAAAATTATGCATTTTAAGTTGCAAAAGGCACCATGACACATTTTCTTTTTCTAGGAATTATAGAATAAAACCAGTTAAGTTAAACAACAGCTTAATTTATATCCATATTAAGTGCCTGGGAGCTCTCTATAAAATCATTTTTTTCATAAGTAACATTGAATTTAAGGGAAACATAAGAAAAATTGTAATAGGATCACTTCTCCTAAGAATTTACAAAATTAGAATTTATGAAATATGTTTGGGATTTACATTTTTCACAATAATTACCATTTAATTTAAAATTCCTGGTTACTCAAGGGAAGTACAACCAGAACACCTTATACCAACCAATAGCTGAATCAATTATCTATAGGATCTGAGTTCCAGGCTGGCTTCCAGAACTGCTGCAGACCAGGTGATATTTGGACATTTTGTGTTTAAAAGCACATTCCTCTGCAGTAGGTCAGTGGTAATTGAAAGAGTTACAATTCTATCACTAGAGAATGTAAAGGTTTTCTCTTTAATTGGTCTTTGGCAACTACAGCATTAGTGAGTAGGCATATGAAACGGTATATTATAAACATTTTTCTCTGTGTCAGTCCATTAGTAATGGAGTCTACTTTGAGAAAGAAATCTAGAAAGAAAATGAGTGGTAAGGGCCACTAATTTAAATTACTTAAGAACTAATCTTAGTATATTTCATATCAGAAAAAAAATTATTACAACTTCTTATACACATTTGCACATTTGTACTTTTCTATTCCACTGTTAATCATTAACATTGCTAATTTTTTCTCTGTTGGTGTTTGGGTTTTTTTTTTCTTCCCCAATATCACGTCTTACATCAATTTTACTAGTCTAGATCACTTACAGAAATGAAACCTCAGGTCTCCACACACACACTCCAACCAAAACAACAATGTCCCTGTTTTACAGCTCCATCTACTTCACAGCTTGAGAAGGTTAGACTTCTGATAAACCTTTCTGTGGTAAGGAAAGAGTAACTATTTTTTCTTCTCCTTGTAAAGATTATCAATGGGTGCTGGCAGTAGGTGGATTATATGCTTATACAAAGCAATTTCTAGCCGTGAACTCTGCAGCATTGTTTAATCACACAGTTTGTGTATAACACCTCTCTGGGCTGGCCTATGCACACGGTCAAGTTCCATTAAGGATTATAGTGAAATCTGCAAATGATAAAGCCCAGATCTGGAAGACTTAGGGAACTGATGCTCATTCTTTGTCCATAGCACCAGCAAACACATACTTTCACATATGGCTAATTTAGGCTTACCCTTTTCCAGAGAGAACTAAGATCTTTAATACTTCTTACTTAGACACAAGTCTGTACATCTGTACATATATGGCATATATAGCTGCTACAGAGTTCTAAAAATATCTGGTGCTGATAATATACTTGTTAAAGCAAAAACTTAAATCATTTTAGTATAACTCAATGTCTTACTATTGACTTGATTCCCCTTTATAGTTATAGGGAAACAGTCTTAATCCTCCTTATGTAGTGAATAAAGGCTGACTTTTGAACCTGAACACTCTTTTTCAATCTAATAGAGATGGGAGCAAGTTAAGCCTGAGAAACAGCGGGGACAACACAAAATAGATCCAGGCTAGATATCATCAATCTGTTCTCTCCCACACATACTGTCACAGACCCTGACAATTTGTAAATTTGCTGAACTTCTTCCATCCAATGTCTCTTCCCCTGGCCAGCCTTCTCCTGCCAGTCTGAGCCTCCTTTCCCATTCCAATGTACTCACTTATTTCTCGTCCTCTCTTTCTGCCTAATAGTATCCTTCTCCATCATTTCCCTTTCTTAGTCTCTTGCTCCTATAAAACAATATATACATTTTAAGCCAACTACAATTTCTAGATACAACTATAAAGGTAAACCTGTATTGAAATTTTAGTAGCTACACCAGAAAAAAAGTATTCTATTACTCTGTTAGTCTGAAAATCACTGTAATACTTCCAGTCTTGAAATTAAAAATCTATTCTCAAATGCCAAGACAGTCAAAGTTTAAAATGATTTGCAAAGAAATGATCCTTGGCTTAATTGCATGCTTTCTCCTTATTATTCTATCTTGTAACACTGTATGTCAGTATTATAATGTAACAGATCCCTATCAGCAATTATGTTTTCCTTTGACAAAAATCTTAAGAAAAAGTTAAAAACAAACCAAAATTACTGTTGATAGATTGTTGAGTTCTGGCACTTACTCAGTTGATGGAAGACAGGTTATCAAATCTCATGTCTTGGCTTCACTAAGCTCAAAACTTTCTCAGTCACTAAGCCTTTTTATGAATAATGACCCTGAATATCCTGACCAACTAAAACAACCTGGGAGGCTCAGCTGCCTCACTGTTGTGATGCCTCACTCCAGCAGCCCTGAGCTCAGCTTCATGTTCGTGGGCCCTAAAAAATGCAGCAAGTTTTTGGACCAGAAACTCTTTGCAGGAATAGCTAGAGCTCCAAACAAAACATGGACAATACCACAAAATCCTTTGTCAAAAAAGTGTGCATCTCTGGAAAACACTGATTTAATGTATTGTTTTATGTATTTTTATTGTATTACATTTAAGACAACAAAATGAACACATGAAACAATGCAAATGTTAATTATGTTTGAAATGTTCACTGCTGTGTTATCATGAGCAGACATCACGATTAACATCTTTTGTCTGAAACAGGAAATACAGCACACCTTCAAAAACAACAGTGTCAGGAATTTTATTGCAATATTCTATGATGATCACATTATTCTCTCTATAAAACCCAAAGTTTAATGTTTGCATTTTCAGTCTCACCATTTGCTGAAAAATTTGTTAGATCAGAACTACATCAACTTTCAGAGTTGATTTCATTATTGGGTGCTTAAGCTTGTATTATTCAGTTATGCAGCTCCTATTAAAAATATTAACTGCAAAAAATAACACGTTAAATAGTATGCTATTTAAAATTTGTAGCAAAAGCTTCTGCCTTTTTCTCTCTCCTAAAACTTATTTTCTTTTATGGCCTGGCTCAGCAAAGTAAGGCTAGAAAACCAATGCCTCTTATCCCAAAGTTTGCCAAAACAAAGCACCAGAAAAGGAGCATGATCCTGTAAACAGCATTCATTTTTATTATCCCTCCAAAGAATATTCACCAGTGCTGAAAAAAACTCGACTGCACACACTAATACTGAAAAACCATAGGTATACAATATTGTGAAACTAACATTTAACAAGACTTTTAAGACATTGAAAGAAATGATATCTCATTACACATTTTTGTGAGTTATATGAAAAGAATGTTTTCTCTGAACAATTATTCAAATGTTAGCTCAAAAAACACATTTCGTCTTTTTCAGTTGACTGAAAGCGCATGGTAGACTATTTTATACACACCTAGCAGCCTAGGTTATAATTTCTTTTTCTTTTTTTTAGTCAATCTGATCATAAAATATTATCTGCTTTCACAGTGGTTTTGATTCTATAGACTATTTCTGTCTCCAAAATTTGTCTTTTATCAAAATAATACAAGTTTCTCTGTGTTTATGAAATTGTTACTCTCTATATACTCTTATTTTAGAAATAATCTTGCCAAGAAAAATGCCATTATTCAAGTACTTGCTGTACCAAAAGAAAAGAACAAAAATTATTACGCAAGGAATAGTTGGTAAAGAAAATATGTTAAAGTGTTTTCTCCTCTGGTAGGCCAAGAAATACTCTGCATGCTCTAAGTATATGAAAGATTACGATTCAATGCACAAAAGAAAAGTATATTTCAGCTGTACAGTGTACATCAAATTGTATCAGATCCCACAGATCTTCAGTAGATCCCACTGTTGCTGTTACAAATCTGAAGTAGCTCCACCCCTTCAGTCCTGATCCCTCCTTTTAGTCCTTTTGTATTGACTGGGTTGTAACAAGTACCAAATTAATCGACTTAAAGCTGTTCTGAGACTTCATTAATTCCCACGAGGAACAGGAGGGCTGTAAAACCAATGTGGCACAGAGCTGGTATGTCTAGCCTCCCACAAAGACCTTGTTGGTAAATTTTGGCTGAAAGATGTCTCTTCTGAACTGCTTCAGTTCACACCAGCAGTTAACACTGATCTCAGCTATAACTAGAACAAGGAAAGTAAAACTTTTTGCTTTGAGATTTCCAACACTTTGCCAGCACTTAGAGAATTAGCACAAGAGAGCAACTACAGGGCTGACTCTGGCTTACTCCAGACTTGCTACTTGACTCTGAGACAGAAGGCAACTCTACCCCAACTGTATTTTGAGATAAAACATTAACATGTGTTGAAATTCTAGGATGCTAGAATTAGGCAGAAGACAATGTTAAAATACTAAAGGTAACTGTTACAACTGTATAAAGCTTAAGATCTAACCAGCTCACCCATAAGAGTATTGTGTTCAGAGCTGATTGCAATGATTTGATTCGCTCTTTCTGCACTCTGCTTGAATAAAAACCAGATCCCAATCAATATGCAAACTAGAAGTGATATTAAACATCATCTTTTTTTCTAGTCATTGAACAGCTAAGTAAAATAAAGACTGAAATATCATGCAATTAAGTGTTGTTTCATACAGTTTATCTTTCCTTAAGCGTTTTACGTTCCAGAGACCATACCTATTAGAATTCTTTTATGATTCAATTCTTGAACTACCTATGCCAGCTGCCAACATGCAAACAGACTACTGTTCAGCTGACTCAGAAGTTTTATCATTCCTCTTAAACAGCAAGTCAAACAGTTGCTAGCATGTGTTTTTTGTTTCTGGTGCAATACCTGGACATCTATACAGCTTTCTTGCCTGTGCAATATCTCCTTTACTTAGACGAGTACGCTGGCCAATGGCAGGTCGTATACCATTATCATCACGGGAAGGGAGAATGGTATCCAGAAACATGCCCCTAAAAAAAATAAAAATAAAAATAGACCCCAAAAAACCCTATCAGGTTTCTGTCATAAAACTATCTGACTTTTATGAATGTATAATACCATTTTATAAACTTATATTTGGCATAATTTAAAGGGTAAAATGCACAATTTTAAATACAGAAAACATGTCATAAAAATTCCTCAGGTTGGCAAACTTTATGCAAAGTTATATTTCTGTTTAAGCAACAGGAGGGAAAGCTCTTACTACTATTTAAACTGCACAGGAAAAAGGCACTGCTAATAAGCTCTTGTTATATTGAAAAAAGCTAATTACAAAATTATACATATATATATATATATATAAAATAAACCCTATCACAAAATTCTTAATCATAAAGCTCCTTTTTCTAAAAAAGTTTTCAAGGGAAGCCTGACTTACACAGGTACGGGCAGGTGGTAAAGTCAGCTTCACTTGCCAATCATTCTTCCATCAGGCTTTATCATATATATAACTCTATTCTAGTCACTGCTGCTTTTGAACCATAAATGCTTACTTGCCAACCTCTGCTTGCTTTACAATGAAATATATCAACTTGATTTACAATGAAATAAATCAACATTGATTTTAATAACATTTACCCTACATGACTAGATGTAAGAGAGAAACACACTTGATCCAAATGTGGTTTTATTCAGGATATCCAAATTTTCAATATTATCCAAAATATTTTGGTAGTCTCAAATTTTAAGTGTAAGGTACAAAACTAAGTTCTGTTGTCATGTTGCAGAATTTGAAAATCTCTCCAATCTCATAGAATGGAAGTTAACAGATGATTATATTTCTGCATTCTCTTCATCTTTAATTTTTTTATACTCTCTTGTGTATTTGTAGGCTTTCATAGAAGAGTAAAACCGGCATTTTCAGGCATAATATAGGTCCAAAAATGAATGCACAGTAAGGATCTTCTAGAGTTTAGAAATACAGATTGGTTTTTAAATTATAATAAAGCAACCAATTTGAGCTTTGCAGGTACATATTGCTCTCTTTACCCAGTGAGATTTCTTGTGGTATCACTAGAAATTTTGCAAAAAAAATAGAATTACCTCAGTATGTTACCTTAATCTAAACAGTGAAATAAACTACTTATGGCATTATTCGGTTTCTAGAAATAAGGTACATTATTCTTTCCCCAAAAGTGTTTGTATCTATAAACTGTAATTTTATTTTACACTGATTTTTAGTACAACCTGAAACTGATGCTATTCATATTTTGAAAAAATGTAAAATCAATACTCTCTTAAATGCCTTAGCATCACCTTAATAAGGGAATGACCTGTAACAGTTTTAATTCAGCATGAACAACATTATTGTGTGTGACTAGAACTTTATGTGTTTTGTGATTTTTACTACTTATCCAGGCAAGTAAAGTCTAACAGAAACAGCTGGCAGTACACCACACTGAACACTACTCATACTTTCAAGATAAATCAGTGCAAATCAATACATGACCTCAAGGGTTTGCTGGTTGTTTTTAAACAGTATGAAGTAACAACTTCTTGTATCTTAGGGCAGGGCATGCCTACTCACTATCAGTTTTTGCCAGCTTGGAAAGTGGTGAGATCAGGGCCTACAAATCAAATTATCTTGATGTTGTCATTGCCCTAGGACTCTGGGGGATTCCAGCTTGTTAAATTACTCTATTTTATAGTACTCTTCCTTAAAGTAATATATCCATAACTACATTAGTGATGTGACTAATATCAACCTCATGTGACTCATTTCCATGCTCTTCCAGGGGTGAATTATGTGTATGCTGAATACATCCTTTGGTAATATTTTTTTCAAAAATAATATAATTTATGTCGAGAAGAATAAGCTTAATAAATTTGCAAAAGTTTTTGAGATTTCTGGTAGTCTTTGGTTTATTTCAGACTCTCAGATTGTCTAGTATTTTTTCCTTAAAATGCATGAATTGAACAACAACAAAATAAGCACATAACTTTTCAAACTAACATTTTTATTGGGTTTTATTTGAGGTTTTATTTAATTTGCATTATTCTGATATTTCTAGAGAGTGATTTGCTGAACTGTGACTTGGTATGAAATACAACAAGACACCATGTGAAAGACGCCTCCTTCACTTATTCTCCAGAGTAGAGTTACCCAATGGGAACAGCTCATTGTACAACTCCCCACATCCGTGCAGAGTTTCAGTGAGCCCCATATGAGTTATTACAGAATTGGGAATGGAACAGCCTGCTACAGGCCAGAGAAAAAACAGCACAGCTCTTTAAATTCTTTATTATATTCTTTTGACAACAGCAACAATCTGTATAAACAATAGAGAAGAGTTTGCAGCCTCTGTTATGAATGGGTGACTGCAGTCCTTAGCAAAGGGTGTGACTTGCATGGCAGATGTCCTAATACTATAATATGTTCTACTCGCATAATCCATAGTTACTCAGACATTATGCATTAAACGAGATTTCTCTTTCAGAGATCATGTTACATGTAAAATCCCTAACCATTTCACTCATTTGCTTTTTTTAATTTCAAAATTTTATGGAGACAAAAAAGAAAGCGAGTACTATATGAAATGATGTTTCTAGATTATCTTGTCTTAAAATCTAAAGAACTGAAGTAAATCAAAAGGCTGCTTTGAAACTGAACAGAGCCAAAATGTGTTTAAAAGTATAATTAAATTATTCTGAATTAAAATATGCAAGATGTGTTTTGATTGCTGTAAGAATACTACATTGCAAGGGGGATATTAAGTGGTTTCTTAACTTAATACTTAAAAGAAACATAGCTCTTAGCATTCACAGAGAGGAATAGAATTAAAAGTCAAAAGGTATAACCTGAGACTCCAACCTTGAGAAGGTGTTCCTGGCATAGTGCATAATGCTGTCAAAGTCATATGGTTCCCCAAGGGAGTTCACCTCTCCAGGCTCCATCTTCAAGAAGTTGTACTCCTGACCTACAAATGATTGATAATTAGAGTTTCTTTAAGATCATCTTTTGTGAAGACAAAAGCCAAACAGAAAAAACAAAAAAGATCCTAACCTAATCACTAACTGACATTAATAAATCTTAAGCATTTGAGAGTAACTTTATTAACTAAGAGGGCAAACGTCTTCTGAAACACACATCAAGTTCCTGTATTTGGCATTTAGAAAGACTGTTCTCATTCACCTAACCCACATAAAGCCCCACATATTATGTTGCGCTTCACGCAGAATACATAAATTTGCTGGCTTGGTTTTAAGTTCTAGAAAGAAATGATTTTGACAGTAAAGAACCCAGAAGAACCTTCCTTGTTGAAGACTCATTAGACTGAATACTAAAGAGACTTTGCTTTATCATCAAAGGCAACTCGCTGAGCCCCCACGTAATATAAACACTACAAAGTCACATTTTCAAGAGCCAGCAGTTGCAACTTAATGAAAGCAGAAGATGAACAAAAGAATTAATACTTCATAATTCCAGACCAGAAGTTCTTTGTCCTAATTAGTGTACTAAGAGATGCAAAGCACCCCTTACTCCAATTCATATTCCCATTGATGTCTAACAACAAAAATGCAATGTCATTAACATTATTAACCAACATATTTTATTAGTTTGCATAATAAAACAAAACCCAAATGTCTTGGTGGTCATGACTTCCTGAACCTGTTTAGTGATACTCAAAATCATGCCACACCACAAAAGTGGTTTCAACCAGAAACTAGAGAGACAACTGAAAGGAGAGAGTAGGAAGCTGAGAAAGGCACTCCAGCTGATTTCTCCATTGCAGAAAAAGCATAGGGGAAGAACACTTATGGCACCTACACAAGTCAATGACACAGAGAGAACAGAAGGAAGGCTTGAATGAACGTGCCCTTTCAGGACTTCAGATGCTTGTGCTGCCAGTCATCTTCCAAGCCCTAGTTGAGGTGGCAAAGATTTATTGCATCTCAAATCTATTTTATTTTAAAGCATCTTCTACAGGAACAGACAAATACTCCAAGCTATCATTTGACAATTTATGATTTCAACCCTTCTTGATCAGAGAATTCCCTTAAGTCAAAAATCAGTGTCTCACATTTATAACACTGCAAATGAAAAATGCCTAGTTCCCTCCTATCCTGCCCACAGAACACAAGTGTAGGCACAACAGCTATACTGACAAAGAAATGACAGTCACAGTTTAAAGTTCTCAGGTTCCTCAGGCGCTTTTTCTCAACAACTCCAAGGCCACTGGCTAAAGCTGGAAGCTCTGTAGGGAAATACTAATTTGGAAACATTGGGAACAGTTCCCATCTTTGTCACAGATTCAAAGTCCCCAGTTTACTTCCAGATCTAAACATCCTGGGCAGCTTAAAGGTTATTGAGATGTTTGTACTTATCATTCAGTAAAGATTACAAAAGAAAAGCTCTTTCTCAAGCATAGAAACACGTCTTTTAGAAGAATTTAGGAACAATGTCTTCCTTCAAAGTTTTTGAGCATGATTACCGTTTCTTTCCTTCTAGCCAAAACTATTTAATGGCTTGCTATTTGGCCAGATCTTTACCAAAAAATTGTATTTTAGTTGCAATATTTCATTTGTGAATCAGTCTGAGATCAGTGCATCTAAGATGAATAAGAGGGATAAGTACTCATTTCTGCTATTCAGTGTTCAGTTTTCAGAGTTGAGCAGATGAAGGAAACACCAGAAATAAACAGATTTTTCTTTCCCAAAATACATATCAGAACAACTCACCAGGCTGGATATTTTCTCTTATGATGGTAACATGGTCATCACGGTCCGGTCGTGTATGTTCGTGCCAAAAACCTATCACGTGACCCAACTCATGGACAACTATGCCAAATTTATCACAGTTCTTGCCAATAGATATAGCCTGAGGACCATTTCCCCTTCGACCCACATAAGAACAGCACCTGCAATTAAAATGCAAAGGATGAAAGGTTTCTTGCATATCTCTACAAACCATATAGGAAATTCAGATAAAATATGAGAAAGTATTACATAAAAATAAAAATCTGCAGAACAATGCACTATCCGATTTTTGAAGTCTCATAAACTCCATTTCTAGTGCAAGAATGACTTATTATTCAGAATGCAAAATAAAGGACACATGTATGTTTGGGGGTTTTTTAATTCAAGGTCTTCTTAAAAGATGATAGCTGTGGTCAACTAAATTGTAACTTGTAGTCTTGTATCTCAGAATGATACAGGTACTTCTTTCACGCAAAGAATCAATAAAAATAGCGTTGACCATCTCATCCATGCATATCACTGCTTTCTTGCACACTCAAGAGGTACACAGAGGGAAGCAGAAAGAGTAAGTCAAGGTTTCTTCTGTCCTATACTTGTATTGTGTGTCTTGACATTGCTCACCAGACTCTTGGCCACTTAAGTTCTGATAGATTTGCTTTATTTTGACCTGAAAAGTCACCCTACTACATTAGTTCCATCTATAAAGGCTGCAGAAATTACAAGTTAAATAGTAGTACTTTAAAAGATTCACTTAACATGCAGTTTAAAACACAGAAGGAAAATATCCAGAATGAGATGCGTAATCCTGTGATGACACTGTGCAATCTCTCCTCATTTTTTTGTTTCTTTGTCTATGGGTGATATACAATGCCATTTGCAACAGCAGTGTATTAGGAGGTTGAATGTTCTGCATATGTGCAAACAGTTGTTTTCTCACACTCATGTTTTCTTGTAATAGGAATCTTAGTTCCAGAAAGTCATATTTTCACAAGAAAAAACCCAACACAAACAACCCTAAAAAACCCCCACTTCGCAACTGCTTTCATGTTTCTTTCTTGTTCCACTGCATTTCCATTATTCCATTG
Organism: Scolopax mira; assembly: GCA_004320125.1. Lineage (NCBI taxonomy): Eukaryota > Metazoa > Chordata > Aves > Charadriiformes > Scolopacidae > Scolopax > Scolopax mira. The sequence continues at coordinate 238,611 of BJBW01002276.1, read as the reverse complement.
TGAACCTCTGACAGAACAGAGGTGCCTTTTTTAGCATTCATATTCTCAATATTTACCTGAATTGTCTGGTTTTTTGGTTAGGAAAAAAAGTCTGCTGACTACACACAAAACGAGAGAAAGGAAAATAAAGCAAATCCTACCAAAATGGAAGACAATTTAAAGTGTCATAAGCTGATTCTCTGTTACCTCTGAAGATCTTAAATATTTCAAGACAGCATTATATTTCCTAATAAAAGCCTGATTTCCCATCTCTGCTCTGTAAATTCTGCAGTCTGTGAGGTGGAATGGAATTGTACTGAGCAGATCACCTCCACCTTCTCCTTCCTCCCCCTCCTTTTTTAAAAACATGGTTTCTGATGCAACATTTACATAGCAGAATATATTTGGTCCTTGAGGAGGCCAGTGCTAGCATGGAGAACTATCCTATCCTCCATGAGCCTCTGTGGGCAATAAAGGAAGAGCAGCTATAGGAGCAATACAGGAGCAATATAGGATCCCAGACTAAATTCTACAGAAAACTTTTCCTTGTTTCTCCTTTTCAGGGCTTGTAGTGGCAAAGAGACTTTTCACTTTGGCCTGTCAGTTTTTCTTGGTTGGTCTTCTTCATTGTTTGTTTTTGGGTTTTTTATTACTGTCTAATGCAACTAGAATTTTAAAATATGAATATTAAAGAAGTACAGTCATAGTATTTTAGCTTGCAATATGTGCTCTTAGTAAGTATATACTGATGGTATTTGCACTGATGGTTAAAATCAAGGATAAATATTTAAAAAAAAAAATGGATAGAAATATCCTAAAATTATAAAGGCCACACAAGCTAATTTATAGAGGAAAATATCACTACAGCACTCTAGGAATGTTGTACCAACCTTCTTGAATCTTGAAAACACTGTCGGAAAAGAATATTGTTCACACTGCAATCATTCCTTGCCATCTCAATAGCTTCTCAAGTAAAAAGTTAACTCTTTTCTTACTACTTTGGGTAGTTCCAAGGATAGGAATGAATCACCTTTTTAAGGTCAAAGCACTGAATTAATCTTAGTGCTTCAGCTAGAGTTGTGCAATATTATGTTTAAATAATTTCTTAAGATGTATTCCCATAACTGCTCTCTTCAAGGCAGGTAAATAAAAACATTTTAAAATGCATAAAAGCATTTTAGACTGCCTGCTATAATTCTCTGTCATTGTCAATGTTGCAGGTTTATGTATTACACCATAATAAAAGAAAATAAAGAAAGCCTGTGTATTGCTCTGTATATTTCCCTGACTCTATATCAGCTGTATTAACACAAAATTAATATTTAAAATTTTTACAATGTAGAAATATTATTATTAACACTGATATAATAGTAATGGGAAAACTACCTTAAGATACGCTCTAGAAATACAACATAGATGATAAAAAGGAGTAACAGATTGCAGAAAAAAAAAATAAAATAAAAATTTAGAGCAGTTACACACTTTTATCTCATGATTCCACAGTGGATTTCATCTTTGAACTTAACACTGACATGGTTTTGCTTAACATATTTTTCAGACCATATGTTTGCAGACTATTATATCTACAGGTGACAACACACTACAGATCTCTTCAACATTATTTTTACCCACGTTTTTATCTTTCACTAATCACTCAACTATTTGAATATGTTTCTATTGTGCAATAAGGAAATTACCATAGTTCATACAACCTCTTATTTAGCTGTGCTCACCCTGGGGAGAAAACTGTTTGGATCTTCATGAAGGTTTTGCATTTTTATTTTTTTTAACATCCTACGCAGTGCTATTTACTGTCCCAAGCAATTAGAGTGGGAGTGCTGGTGGACACACTTTGTACTCTGAGCCAAAGGTAGCAGAATTTGCAGCAGCTCTTAATTCTCAGAAAAGTTCATTCATTTAAAAAGCCATTAGAGACCTTCTATCCTTGGTATAGAATTCCCAATTCACTGTCATAGGCACTAAATTCATATTAATTTGGTAAATAAATTTATCAAAGACAGTTCCCAGGTCCCAGACTTCAAATCTTTTATAAAGCATTGTTCCTTGTCTTTGAATCCTTTGAAGTAAGGAGTAATATCTGGCATTTGCCTTGGCAGTCTACAGGAAGCCATGGCGGAAAACACAAGAATCAATTAGATGAAGTAATCAGCACTCTGTGAAAGCATGTCACCATTTCCATATTAAGTGACCTTAATAAGCTAGGCCTTCCTACCTATGTTAAGATCACACAAATCATTCTGGTAATTATGCTATACTAACCTTAGCTTATGTAAAGAGATAAAATGCACTGACAATGCTTGATGGTTGTTTTGAAAATAGAAGAGCATAAAATGCATGCAATCTATGAAAATTCATATTACAGATTTTTAAATATTAATAAAATTCCACTAATTCTTTCAAAATTTATTTTAGAAGGGACCTCTGGAGGTCTTGAGTTCAACTTTCTGCTCAAAGCAATGCAGATATGAAGTCAGAAGTTCAGATCTTTACACAGTTGCATCTTGAAAACCTGCAAGGATGGAGACAGTACAGCCTTTCTGAACAACCTGCTCCAATGCTTGGCTTTTCACTCTTTGAAAAACTTATTCCTTATAGCCAGTCTGATTCTCATTTTCTTCAGTTTGTGTCTGTTGCCTTATGTTCTCCCACTAAGCAACACCATGAAGAGCCTTGCTCCCTTTTCTTGTTGCCCTCCCCTTAGAAGCTGTGGGCTAATGTTGGGTCCCCCAAAGATGCTTCTTCTCGAATCGAGCTAACCCTAGATCCTCAGGATCTCCTCCAAGCTGGAGCTCCTCAAGCTGGAGCTTGAGTGCTCCAGCTCCCAAGCGTCTTGGCACAAGGCTCAAGTCCTTCCAGATTATTAATATATTTCTTGTACTGGGTGTCTGCAACTGGATGTAGAGTCTATCTGTAACCTGGCAAGTGCCAAGCAGTGAGGGATAACCCCTTCCCATAAGCCACCTGCTATGCTTCTGTTCACACAGACCCAGACTGTTGGCTGCCTTAGTTGTCAGGGTATACAGCCAGCTTTTGCCCAGCTCACTCTTTGATGGCCTTCTCCACAACTTCTTCCCCAACTGGGCAGTCCCCAGCTCATCTTGTTCTTCTTTTGCAGGTTCATGGCTTTGCATTTGCCCTTGTTGAACTTCATAAGGTTCCTGCTGGTCAGTTCCTCCTGCCTGCCTGAGTTGCTCTGGGTGCCAGCTCTACCATTGAGCCTGTAATCTGGTCCCCTCAAACATGGCGAGAGCGTACACTATCATCTCTTTGTGGGTCACTGATAAAGATTTTAAAAGGGACAGGTCCCTGTGATAATGCACATTCAGTCATAGTCTGAGTCCAAGCTATTAACCGCAGCCCCCCAGGCCCAACCACACAATCTATTTTAACCTATCTAGTTTTCCATTCATCTATAATCCTGCAGAATACACCTTGAATATTCAACACATTTAAACATATGTGCTTAAATCCTGCAATTTATAAAGTCAGTTCTTGACTTTATGTACATTACGTGCTTCAACTAACAAAAACTTATTTCCATAGATTTTCAATACAATTTTTGCACAGTGGCACTTCAAAGACAAATAGAGAAAACAGAAAAGTGAAAAATAATAAATAATTATTCTAAATATTACTGTCTATGGTGTCTTCATCTCTGCTTTTATTGATGCTATTCACAAGGACAGAAGAATAAAGCAAGAATTTAACTACACTCTGTCTCTTCCTGTCCTTTTTATTTCATTTGGACCAAAAGAGGGCTTAGCCTTTTAAGGTTGTTCACTGTAACTTTGAAAAGGTCAGACAATAGCTGTGGAATAATATCAGAAGAACAAAATGTCTAGTATAACATACTAAGTTATGAATACAATTTGTTTCTATAAGAAAATAAGGTAAATACCTAATTAACACATTTACTGAATACAATTAACAATACCAAAAACAAAGATGCTTAAATCACATCCAAAATGCTTTAGTGGTATTTTATAAATCAGATAAATTTTTAGGTTTTTTCAAAAATCATTTGACATTTTACTAAAATGCAAGAGTGGTTGGGCAATATCAAATGTATATAGTAACATTAGGTACCTCATCTGACACATTTAAAAGATGTATTCTCTTCGGAAGAAAAAATTAACTGAATTTTTTTTATATAGTATTCTTCTATGCTGTCTAACACTGGACACCTGAAACTCAAGACACTAAGAATTATTTTTTTAGTTCTGGTTTGCTCCTAAAAGCAAGGGAATTGTGTATGGCAATTCCCTTACACTGGGTACTTGACAGATTTCAAGTATTTCCCAGAAAGTACAAACAAATGCATTGACTGTTTCTCACATCAAGGAGAATTAGATCTAACACCAGGTCTTAAAATAACAGCATCAGCAGGCACTCACAGAGGGTTATTAAGATTTGCTAGGTTGCGTGTCATGTCAAGCCGACCAGATTCATCCAATATGAGCCTGATCACTTCAACAATTGCATGAGTCAAAGGGTAAGGAAAACTAAAATAAATAAAGAAAGCAACAATGGAAATGAGTTGGCAATATCATGAGTTTGACCCCAGGTGTATTTAGCAAAAGGCCAAGACCTCTCTCTGTTGTCTCATGACAATGAGCAGTTGTCATGCCCAATAAACTGAGTCTGGCTGGCAGCCTTTAAAGCTTCTCATCTCTTTAATCTTTATTGCACCACATAGCAGTTTTAGGCACTAAATATGAATCTCCAATTCCATTTAATCACTTAGCTGATCAATGATGGTGAGTAAAGAAAAACAAATGACAGAAAGTAAGTTAAATGACTGGAATTCACTTTTCACATTTCACTGAGTGAAATGACACTCATTCTTTTAAGTAATACAGCTACTGTCAAAAATATTCTTTAATTAACATGAAGGGAAAATCAGGTGGGGTTAATGTTGCACTTTTTTAAAAGCTGCACTCTTCAGAAATTGATAATATAAAAATCCTCAAAACTTCAACATCACCTTGTCATGGCAAAGACTGTATGAAGTTGTGGATGAAAAATTAAAGAACTTCATAAGCATACTAGGACTGTTTGCAATCATCACAAAGCAAGAGAAAGAAGTTCACAAAATTCATCAACAAAATCTCACTTAAGACACAGATATTTTTTTCCTTGGTGAAAAAACACCTCTTTCAAACACAAATACAACTCATTCTGTACAATGGAGTTATTGACTATGACCTGGTTTAATGAATTTTCTTATTCTCAGACATCAATTTAGTTGTAGTTACAAATTAATTCTATGATTCTATGACTGGCCTAAGAGGACCTGTTGCAATGGCAGAAGGCTTCTACTGCTTCTTCACCTTCTGAATGGAGATGACCATCCCAATATTACAAAGAAGAGCAAGTCAAGTCCATTCCTCAGCAGCTGCCTATCCCATTGTATTAACATAAATCAGCCCTCATTCAGTTTATGAGTATACCCTGTTTTTCAGCCTATGGCAGCTGTTCACCTGCACCTTGGTCACACCCACCCATCCTGCAGGCCATGTCACAAGCAGCAGAGTTGACACAGCTGTGTCAACTGCTGTGGACAGGAAGATAGACAGCTTCTAGACTTAATAATCACCTGAAAGCATGAGTCAGCTCTAATGCCACAGGTTATTTAGTACAACTCTGAATTTCTTCTCATTCCATAAAAGTGATTGAGCATTTTATAACATATAACCTTTTTAAAGCTGAAGAATGCTACAATGCATTCTTGTACCCTGGGCAATGAATTTACCTCTTTAACCAACTTTAAGAACTTCCTTGTAATGTCTATTTAATATACTAGAAGTTCAAAAAACATTAAAACACTCAATGTTCAATCTACAATGTTTGGAGAAGCACATGAAAAAGATCAGATTTTCCTGTACCTCAGACAGCTCTTTGTCAAATACCTATACAAGAGGATACAGAAGTGATTGTAATAAGTCATCTAAAGTTTGTCATAAAAAGTACTTCAGTCTTCTGGTGGAACACAAGAATTGCCACAGTCAGATGAAAGGCATGCTGAAATGGTAGAACAATATGACTAATTGTTATTTTTTCTCTCACTATGTAAAAAGAAGCTTGATCTTGTACTCAGTAATATTTATTATGAACATGTGACATGAGGCCACTCCAGTTTGCTGACCCCCTTTCTGGCTTTGCATACAGAGAAGTATAGTGACTGTCATCAGGCACTTCCTGTCTGACAGGAAGAAACATAAGAATAGAGAAGCAGTTGTGAACAAAGAGGTTTTGAGTCTGTTTACAGATTAGAGTTTTACTTGCCCTAATCAACTACCTGCATAAATATTTGCTGCTATAGATGCACACTGTTTTGGTAGAAGAATCATAAACATTAGCATCTTAATGCGATATACTTATTCTCATATCTGCAGCTAATGGGTCAAATAACTATCATCAATTAGAAAATTTCAAACTACTGAGTGCTTCAGCTGTGCTAAGAAACAATCTTTCAATAATTAACTGTTCTCAGAGTAAATAATAGACAAGACGTGATAACAATTAAATATATTCTGAGACTGCAACAGATGAAATTATTCTGATGGGAAGGAGGGATCCAGCTGTAAAGCTTCTGAATTTTTTCCACACAAGCTTCCCATAAGCAAACTAGAGAACCCTGATATAAAGCAGAGTATAAGGCTGGTTGGAATGAAGCAAAGACAGAGATAGAGATGCTCTTTAAACTTGCAGTCTGAGAAAAAACTGCTAAATGCCATGAAGACAGACCTGGAATTGATAGCAACTTTAGCAGATTAGAAAAGACATCTGAAAAAGGAAATACAGCATTATTTGGTGTCCTGAGATGTGCAAAACATGGCACATGCTGGAACCAGTGACAGGGTATCACTGCTGTGGCAAGAACTCTGGCTCTTATTCAGTCACATCCTAACTGACCACGAGACAAATATGTCTCCTGTGTTGAGAAACAGGAAGGCATCATGCTTAGGTACTTAAGTAGAAGGAGAGACTACAAGACGTATTAATTACCTCTAGCATTGGTAGAGGTAATTGGCTCAGCAAAAAGTAATGCTTCATCTGGATAAACATGCCCTAGTTTTTGATCCTCAATTTCTAGAAAGATGTGGACTAGTTGAAAAGAATCTCAAAGAGAATAACAACATGATCAAAGGCCTAGAAAATACGTCTTACCAGGAAAGATTAAATGAATTAGAGATTTTCTAGCCTAGAAGAAAATAGAACTGAAGGTGGACATAATAACAGTCTTGAAATACATAATATTTCCTTCAAAAAATAAAGAGAAATAATCCTGGTGAACAGGAAAAAAAGTTAATGTATATTAATTGTAGCAAGAAATAACTGTTATAGCTATGACCAATAATACTGTCACAGACTTCCTATATTTCTTATATTAAAAACACTGAAAAAAAACATTTCCTAGCAGGCTGTAAAGTATTCATTTTTTTAGATTTTAAGAAGAATGATAGCTTCAAGATATATGCAAGATATTGCATATATCACCAATGACTTAGATATAGCTGTTTCTTTCTTAAGAATATGTTGAATATCTTTCTGAGATCCCCTGCAGACTAAGATAATCAAAACTTGTTCCTTGTTCATTGCAGATAGATAAACTCTCAACATTAGGAAGATCATGTATCTCTGATAACCAGCTGCTATATTTCAAATATGCTCTTTTCATCACTGCCTTTCTGGGTTAAGGTTCCCATGAACTGCTACGAGAAGTAATGCGTTATGCTCTTTCAAAATATCCTTTAATGTTTACAAAGGCTCAATAACACTTCGTTTGCTAGTGTGCTAATGCTGGCATCTGAGACATTTGTAGATATTGCCACCTGAATTTCCACATATATGACTATATCTGCTTTCTGTTTCATTAAATGTTTTAACTATGTTTTGACTGTGTGCTCTTTCTCCAATAAAGTCTCCCTCACCTGTTAATGTTAGCTGCTATGACACTGCAAACAACAATGACACAATGTGCTAACAAACCAACACAGCAGGGTGCTATGGGAAAGAACTGATATTAATTTCAATGTGACTGGCCACGTAGCAGAAAATGTTTGCAGATGGTTTGGTGTCACTTTCGTCTCAGCTCTTTCCATGGAAAATCCTGCATCAGCACTGTATGCTGGTAGTCAGTGCATAGTGGTTCCTTCTTTGTTAACTCAAAGAAGGTATTTTCTTATTTTTCTGGCTCTTTCTGAAATGCCTTATGGATTCAGGTCCATTCATTCAACTGGCCATTCTGTTTAGACTGTTTTTTTCATCACTGGTGGACTGTTCATAGACACAGTCTTCCCTATTTTTATTTTAAACTTGTTACAGCTTTGTAAATTATTTGTAATTTGTAAACTGCCCACCAATAAAACAACATCACTGTAAAGGATAATTGTGACTTTGCATGTAGATACTGAGTGTATTCCAATCTTCCGGTTCAAACTGGTTATAATCCAGCCTTCACACTAAAGTGACTTGATCCCATGAAGCATCAACCAGACTAACAAACAATGCTTTAGCTGGAAAGATTTTCTCTCTTTTGGCTTTGGGCACTTTGAAATTTTAGAATTTACTTTTCAGAAAACCAAGATCTATGCAGATATCACCGTGCTCCTCTTTCAAAAGTGCCTGAGACCATTCATATCTTTCATATCCTTCTGTTTCAATTCTCATTGCTTTCTAGCTCTGAGTTCAGGGAACCATCGTGATTGTTCTCTGCTTCCCATTTCTCTCCCAGCTGTATGCCAGGATCCATGAATCCTATTTCACGGGTTGCATTGTTAACTAAAATAACAGGCATCCTGGGTCAGAACAAAAATCCTTTAATTTGTCACTGTTTTTAACAGGGGTCTACAGAGGACATGTGGGAGCACAAGAACACAACAGGCAAATTCACAGATGCTCCTGTAGAATAAGCTCCCTGTTGGTAAGGAACCATGGTTCAGAGACTTTCCAAGGAAAAGGTGATGCCTTTCTTAAAATAGCCTAGGAATGTGTTTTATGGCATTGTCCTAGGCATGATGGTATTCATTGATCAGGAAGTCAGCAAGACCGAGCTGTTCACTGTGGAGCCTACAAACCAAACAGGAGGTGACTATCAGAAGTCCAGTATGTACAAACGTAGTGAGCACTCTGTGGAAAATGAACATGGTGCACTCAGAAAGTAGCCTGACCATTATACAAAATTAAAAATTCACAGTGGAATAAACAACAGAAATAGCTGATTGAGGTATTTGTGAGCAGAAATATCTGAAGATGGAATACAATGATTAATGGAAAGTTGCACTAATGTGTAATAAAACCTGTTTTCTTCACTTTTACACATCAGTGACCTGGAAGAAGGAATTTGAAAAATGTTCATGAATTAGGTCATTAAACATATTTGGGCAAGGACGGTCTAACAACAGAAGAGTTAAAATTACGATTAACAACAATTAAGCTGGAAAAGGAATATGGGATAAGTGTCCATACATAATTCAGCAATAAGCATGTGACATGGAGAAAGTTAAGAATAAACAGATGATGATCCTGAAATACCTTTAGAACAATACATATAAATATTAAAAGCATGACAGAATGCCAAATATAAAAGCCTCACATCTGTGTATATATAGCAAGATCATTTTATCTACAACGAGACAACAGAGGCATAACTTCAAAAAGTTACTATACATACTGCTTTCAATGAACCTAAAGCCAAGCAGAACACATACATCATTTAAATGCAGTAACTATCCATTTTTCTGTGGAGTATATATATTCACGTATAACTGCAAAGCTTACAAATATGGCCAAACATTGAAAGCGCAAGTGTCTGTTACTATACATACACACTTACCCACATGGTCTGTATGTAAAAACAATATAACTCTCTTCGTCACTTCGTTCAATAAATGTAACACACGTGTACTTTTCCCAGTGCCGCATAGCCTGTTTGAACATGGCGCGCTGGGTGCCTGGAAGAAGAGTTGTATGAGATGAAATAAGAGATTTTTCTAACTGTGTCTTGTTCCTTAAAATCAGATTTTAATACTAGGAATATAGGCCTGGAAGGAGTCACTTTATCATGAAGTCCTGTGTCCCAGCAGTCCCATGTACTTCCAGACTCCAGTTAAAGGGATACTCAGTCCATCAGCTCATCATACATATACCTGCCTGCAAAGGGACCAATACTGCCTGACATAAACAAACATAAAACCTGCAATAAAAAGCACAACTATGTTACACTAGAGGAACAGAGAAGAAGAAATACAGTGTTGATTATGTATATGCATTAGCATAATATTTGCTAAGGAATTTCCCAGATGAAATTCTCAAGTGAACCACATTGTGGGGAAAAAAAGAAAGAAAAAAAATACTGAGAAACCCTGGATTCTAGCTATCTAAGCAGCAGAAGAAAAAAAAAAATCCATCTTGCAGACTTTTGCAAAGATGCATGTCACAGCACAAGGTAAATTTTTAAAAAATAATTTTAAAATCGTTTTTAAAAATTAAACCCATTAAAGCCTCAAAGTTCATAAAAACAGCAAGTTTAAACCACATCAGGATGCTAAAAATTAAAGGTTATTTCATTCCATCTTGCTCCATCTTGCCCTTTTCTTTTATCTTTAAGCAATGTTAGCCAAGCTTTAGAATTTATCTTTCATTATGAAAAAGGTAAAGCATTAAACATGATATGCTTTCATTTACTTTACTACCATTATTTCAGAAGATGATAATCCTAAAGCAAAGGTCACATTCAGTATAATACTATGTAAATACCCAAAGTAAAAGTTTGACTCCAGCTGTCAGCTTGAAAGGAATTACTCTGGTTTCTCCATACACATATGTACAATGGGTGAGCATTTGTGTGTTGCTTTTGGTTCCCTCAATTACTGTGCACCATAAATAAGATGTTACTACATATCTCTTCCCATCCACCTTTGCTTTTCTCCCTGCTTTTTTGTTTAAAATTACCTCTTACATCCACACAGATATTGATCCATTTATATTTTTCAGGGATAACAAATATTTCAAAATTTTTCTACAGTTTTCTACTAAGAGTTCTATATTTTCTGAAGTCAGTCTTTCTTCTTGTCATATATAATGTCTGTCTTTGAAAACCAAACTGAGGAATTAAAAAATACATTTGAGTCAGTCTGTGGAACGAAAACAATTTAGCAGAATACGTCACACCAGTTAAATAAGTTATGTTTTTGTGCTAAATATCCTGCAGTTTTTAAAAAATAGATTTCATGACATTATGTTAATTAGGCTCTTGAAAACAAACATGCAACATGAAATTTTAAGCAAAGATAAAGAGCCTTTCCTTTCAAAAATATAGTTATACATTTTTATTATGTAGCTTGCCTTTGGGAACAATTTTTTTTGAAGTATGACTAATATTTTCAGAGCAGACATACTTCAGGCCTGATCCAACAGAAAGCCTTCTATTGACTTTCACAGTATGACTTGAGTTAAAAAAAAAAAAAAAAGCAACTAATAAAATTCATATTCCTCTTCCCCATACAAACCACAAGGCTTACCAGTGAAATTTCCACCTATTACATATGGAATGACTCCCCCTGGCCATATTCTTTCTGTTCGTGATGTAGCAGCTCTAGGAAATCGGTTTTTCTCAGTTTTCCCTAAGAATTTTACAGTAGTTCTTCCTTTAGATGTATTATTTTGCTCAAAGCCTGTAATGATAATTAAAACACTGAATGAGATCACACAGGGAAAAAAAAAAAGGAACAATTATTTTCCAGAAGGTCAAATTCAGATTATTTCTTTATGCCCTTTAAAAGTAGGACATTGTTGTTATGCAACAGCCTATCCGTACTTCATTTTCCTAGAAATGCTTATAATGAAGAATCTAAATCTTCATTTTTCACACATATCTACAGTAACAATTTGCACATATACTTATCAACTTGAAGGCAAATGGCATAATTTCAACTATATTTTCTCATTTAAAAAAAATAAAATGTCACACTTCCTGTGTATTTATTTTTTTAAAAAAATTAATTAGGATTTGTCTAGCAAAGAAGGAAAGACGTTCAACAGACCCAAAGCATTCACTGTCTTTTTCATTGTTATTTCAACATCTGAAAAGATCAAGTGCATGACTATCCTCAAAGTACTGGACACAAAGAAACCCTTAAAGTACTAGATTGGCTTTTATAACGAGAAATTGCAAGGGGAAAAATAGATAAATTATTTGTAAATAATAAAAAATTTAAGTCAGAGATGGTAATTTCTCCCTCTAATCTCCATCACCTGTAGCTACTTCCAGTAAATACATTTTCAGATGAAAACATTGTTTTGATCGTTTTCAGAGACATCACACATATCCCATTACAGACAAATCTTTCCTACATCAGCTGAAACTTACTGTGACAATAGAAGAGGATAAGGATAGTTAAAGAAGGATTTACACACCATAACAGGTGCTTCCCCTGAAGCAGTTTATAAGTTAGCCTGCACATCAGGGCAGCTGATTGAAAAACAGATCACTTGAAAGGCAGACAACAAATCCTAGTCAGTGGGCTTGAAGTCTTATTTCTCATTGAAGAATACACCTTCCCTATGCGAGTAACCCCTGTGATACCAATTCCACATAAGTGTTAATGGCCACGTCAGAATCAGGGAGGATTTCAGGGCAGGATCAGAGTAGAATATCTCAACATAGTCCCAGGGCTGGGAGAGCAGAAGAAAGAAGAGAAGCTACAGCACAAGGCAGGGAGAAAGCTCTTGATACACAGGAAGACAAACCTGCCTTTATGAAAATTAACGTATAACTTGGATTATATCAAAAATTATATAGAAAATTTCAGGGTTTAAAAAAAACAGGCAAAGCAAATAACTGTAACTAAGTAAGTGTGTAAATGAGAATTATATAACAGTCTACAGCACAGATAGAAACTTTAGAGAAAAACTACTTTTATACTTAATATGTAGTTATTACTGAATGTATCACATGTTAATATAGATGTTTTACCATTCAAAATTCTTTTTATCAACATTCTTTTGAACTAGAAGAAATTTACGCCAAATTGCGTGCAAAACATGATAGGCATTTATGCAATACTAAAATTCTAATTCTCTTATAAAGAATGAAGAAAAATATGCCACAGCACGTTTGCAAAGGCAGTTACTGTGATCTGGTTAATCTCACAAGATATGCAGTGATGCATCTAGACAATGTGGTGTGATTTCAATGGAGTTTCACATATTTTATTTATTGAGGTTGAGGTTTCATTATAATCAAGTGGCGTCTCCTTCCACCAAATATGTTGAGTAACCTCAAGCAGTATTAATGGCAATTCCACTTACACAGCCTGCTGAATTCAACCACGTTCATACTGACCAGAGCATGATTAGTATAAAAATGTGTTTGTTCAATGTAACACATCGTAAATGCTTCAAACACTGTATGAATCATCACAATGTCCCAATTGGATCCAGAAAAAAAAAAAATAAAATTAGAAGCTATGCATCATAATCCACTTGTAATGAAGAGACATGGTATTGATATCAGTTGAACTGATAACTGAACACAGCCATAAAAAAAACCCAAGGAACTTTTAATATGAGATTTAAAACTACATACTACATCTAAGAAAATGTAACAACAAGCTAGTATCTTCATGGCTATTCTTGTACTATTTATTTTATAGCTTGTTTATGCTAATAGTAATACAGAAAAGCTTTAAAGTGTTAAAGTATTATCATCATTAATGTTCATGATACATTATCACATCAGGCAACCTGCTAATTTAAACAGTGAAAATACCAGAGCCAAATCTTCTTATCCTCTCTATAAGCTGATAGAGGGCACCTCGTTTTTTTGACATCCCATGCTCTCCAAAGCCACCTTTAAAAAGAAAAGAAAAAAAAAAGAAAGAAAATTTTACAGAAGTTACAAACATGGAATCTTATATCTACAGCTACTATATATAGCCTGTAGAGACTAGAAAATACCCCATAAAAACTGTAATGTGTCTTAAAGCAAATGTAACATTCTTCCATGATTCTCATACAAATTCTTCAAGTATTTTTGACAATGAAATAAAACACATTTTTAACTGAAAAAATTTCTAATATGCATTCCAGAATGTAAGCCAACATGTCTTTGCTATTCAGACAAGTCATGACAATTACATCATCTAATTATTATTTGGAGCTTTTTTTTCTTCCTAGTGACCTTGACATACTCAGAGTCTCATTGATTGACAGCTAAAAGCCTTACTGTCACAGAAATTTCCTGAATGCATGCCATAATCTTCTCATTTCAAGGGAGGGGAAAGAGGGAAAACAAAATCTGAAGTTCTCATCAGAAAAAAAAAATACCAACAAAACTGATACAAACTTTTACCACAAAAGATTTGTTTTTCTTTGTAAATATGCAAATAGATGTCCAGTGGACTCTAAAGGCTTTGAAACATCACATGCTGGTTTCAGTAAAACCGCTCAGGCAAACATGCTTGTGTCATTTCAGTAATCAACGAGCAAGAAAAATTAAGCATGAATTTTAACATTTACTGTGTCATTTACAGAAATGCAACACATTACAGAAATGTGTAAATCTGATGCATTTGCCACATACTCTTTTTACCCGTAATTGTTTTGTGGCCACGAGTACATTTGCAAACACCAGTAAACCAGAAGAACGAACACTGACAATACTGCACTAGTCAATAAATCATCCAGAATTATTCAGAAAGTTTTGTGATTCTCAGAAGTTTGTAGTAGGTTGCATTTTACATATTTATATATTTTATAACTGTTGTAAGACAAAAGAGTTTTCAAACTACTTTACAATAACAAAAGTAAAGAGATAGAAATAAAAGGACCACTGAAACCTCCAACCACCACTAAGAAGTCCTTTCCCAACTTCCCATAAAAACTTTCAATATATATGTGTGAAAATATATTTAGTAAACAACAACTTAAAATCATATTACAATTGAGAAAATTCCATATAAGGTAAATGAGTTTCTGTGGGTGAATAACAATGTGCCTAATTATTTGGTTACACTGTGACATAGTTGCTGCCTCCCTTGAGAAAAATTTTCCAAATTTTTTAAAACATTTTAGATAGATGAGGTAATAGTTCAACACATTCCTTTCCAACAAGTTACTTGGTAACTATAATATACACTACAGAGAATATAACAATACCATTACTTGCACTGATCATCATTAATATAATTCTCTCATGTGAACATTCATCTTATATAAAGACTCAAAACAAATATTAAAAAAAATCCATAAAATCATCAACCATCACAGACATAGCAAGAAAAAAAAAAGCAAAGAATACATTATTTACTTAAAGAAACTATTATACTATAATTATTTCTAGAAAAACATAATTTCTGTGTTAACAGAGCCTGTGTATTCCATTTCAGTGGAAAACTGAACAAGAAAAAGTATCTCCCATAACTATGTCAATAACATACAGCCTTGCCAAGCCACAGCCTAAATAAGTTTAGGAAAAAAATATATATTTGCTGCATCTTGTCATAATTCAGACAGGAGGAAGATACTTTCGGCAGTTTGGACTCATAATAATATATAACAATTTTATCAGTTTTACTGCTGTTTCTGTTTACAATGATTGTGTGTCTTGCTTGGACAAAATGACAAATAAAATGACAGAGCCACACTCTGAGAAGCTCACAGATTAAGTATCTGACCCTGCAAATCCAGGCAGATAATCCTCACCGAAAGTAATAATCACATAATATGAATCAGACCTTATGAGCCTCAGTATTTTGAATTAGTAATTGTAAAATATGAATTTGTTTTCTATTTTACAAGCATTTTATGTCCCTTTTCCAGTTGCTACCCAATACCAACTAGTTAGTTTTAGGCAATTAACTCTTTTGGAAATTAGAAGGGGAAAAAAGCACATTAGGCTGTGAAGTTTGTGAAAACAGGTTAAGTTTTATGCATAAAAATACTGTAAATTTAGAAAAATTATTACATGTGTAGCGTAAAATTTTCTCCAACTGTGTTTTTAGAAAAACCAAAAATGTTGAAGCTTTATGAAATCATTAACTTCAGCACAGCTTGTTCACCAAAGACCTGTCCCTCTGATCATTGTAGTTGCATTGATTCCTCTTGTGCAATAAAGTTAGACAAAACTGACCCAAATGCGTTAGTAATCCTCAATAAGACAACTGAGTGTCCTGAGGATACTGCCCACAGGAAAAGATAATACTCAATTCTCAAAGAAAATTAAGTAATAGAATATTAAATATTATTTTAAAACAGCTTAGAAATGTGTATACTTTCTGTATCAATTGACAAAAAATTAACTGTGCAGTTCAAAAGAAAAAACAGAAAACTAAAAAGAAAATGGAAAGTCAGCAGGCCAAAGAAATCACTCAACTGCATCCACTTAAAGGGGAAATGACCAACCTTGCTCTCTACATTTTGTCAGCAAAACTAGTGCCTGAAATACCTTCAAAGCCAATTAAAATTATTTGTTTGAGGAAAAGAGGGGCAGGGAAACTGCTGACTCTATTAACATTTTAAAATCCAGTCTTGATCTAGAAATGATCAAAGGCAATCATGTGTTTAAAAAACAAGTGGCTTAAGAAAAAGATATAAAATAATTTTTCAAGTTGTTATAAAAATAGTCTTATCATGACATTAACTAGGAAGAGTAAAAATATTTAAAATATATCAATATTTAATGGTTAAATTGAAAACTGCTTCCTTGGTCTGAAAAATTCTTTTCTGATCATTATTCCAAGCGATCCTTATTTCCGCATACCTGGAGACGTCAACTTAACAGTAGGTCATTTCAGGAACATATAGAATATGCTTGACAGAAAATAAATGTCACTTATGCATTAAACATTTTCTAATAACATTTTTGCCATGCTTTTCCTAGGTTACTTGGCTTTTTTGGTACCATAAACTGAAAGCTTACAAATTACAGTTACAAACTCACAAATCAGAGCCTGAAAGCATAGATATTTTTAGACATTAGATAAACATTCATTTAGACCTGGATTATGTTTTCTCTCTCACACACATATATATTTACAAATAAATAATATCTCTTTATCTATCTGTTGAATATCCAACTGCCTGTTTTAATCAGATTGCAGCTTCTGGAATTAATGCAACTGTATGTTGACAATAGCAAGAAAAAGTATTAAAATTTGTCAGATAAATAGTTGCTTTTTAGACAAGGCAAATTCTAGCAAGGATGGCATGTTATTGTGCTGCTTCTACATCTAGGCAAAGATCTGGATGGAACTGAAAAAAAGAGCAAAAAGAGGGGTTGTAATCCTAGTCTCCCCTCCAGGATTTCACGTATATTCTCCATAGGGCATTTGAGCTCTGCTATCAAGAAATTTAATGATGAGCAAATCTTTTACAATTTCCTTTTCCACATGATCACCTACAGAGTGAACTTACAATTCCCACCAGTGAACTGCTCTTCAGTTCAAGAAGATACTTTTAATCAGAAATGCCAGAATAAAATTAAAATTTTAGCTTTTTTTTCTTTCCCTGAAACAAATTTATACTCATTGTTTAATAACTTTTTAAAGTGTAAACTAACATTACCAAAACATTATAGTGGCTTTCTAAATTTAAAATAGAGATTGCCTTCTAGGCAGAAGTAAATAATAAGAAAAATTAGTTAAAAGCAAGTTTGAATTATCATACCTGTGTTATGGCCAAGTCTTTCATTGGAGTGCTGCGTAAGGTCAATCGTCCTGTCAATTTGAAAGATTTTTAAGTCTTCATCATCTAAGGCAATATCTCCCCAAAAGACAGCTTTAAATAAAAAAGAGCTCAATTTAATTAAAGAATTTATTTAGACATTAAAACCAATCTGAAGACTACAATGCCATGTTACAACCCTTGGGAAAATATATGACAAATATATATTTATATCACACAGATTTGCTTACTGATCTATATTTTTATAGAAAGAAAGAAAAGTACCTAGAAAAGACAAATAATTTGTTTCAGTACTGTCCTATATTCTAAGTCTTTTAATTTTGTTACATATTGCCTAAATGCAACCATTTAAATATATGTCAATCTATTAACAAATTGCAACAAAGAATAAGACACTGAGACACGTTAAAATCTAAACTGTGAAGTCAAAACTATACAGTACTGATAAAATATAATGTTTACATATCCTTACATCCTGCTGAAAATGTTACATCGTTTGCCTCAGATAATTAATATGTCTGTCTGTTTTCTGTTAAACTGAGTGAAAAAAAAACTGTATTTTCATTTCTTTTAAAGTTAATCTTACTATTAGGCTTCTTTCAAATACTTTGCTTTAAAAGTCTCCAGACTTACTTTCTTCTTTTTAACCTTTCTTTGGCTTTTTTTGGTGGGTTCTTTCTTGTCTCTTTTCCTGTTCTCATTCAGGCTCTCTCAGGTTTTTTTCTGTTTGACTTTTGCATTGCTAACTCGTCTTCCCTAAACTGCCATCACAAATCAACAAACCAAGATATGGACCCTCTTGCAAGACTTTGGGATCTATTAACCTCACTCTTTCATCTTGGCCTGTTTTTGTTGAGATTTTGTCCTGAAATTTCTCTGCCAACTGAAGCTTATCATTAATGCTGAACTTAACAGGCCATATCCCCAATTGCTGTGAATGAGGTCAACAGAGCATATCCCAATTAACATGAGCTGAATTGGTTGTTTATTATCTTTATCCAAATTCTTCCTTTTCCCTCTCTTCACTGCCTCTGTCAATAGCTCTATTATTTGTCCCCTCTGAGTAACAAAACCCCTGAGTTCAATCTTGGTGTCATCTTCAACTCTTTCCCTTCTTTCCCCATCCAGGAAGATATCACTAACTCTGCTTGTCTCTTCGTTATACAGTTCCATAGCAAATTGCTTTCTTTGATTCCATACAACTAAAATATTGCCCAAAGTCCAGCTGCTGCCAAATCCTGCTCTTTGGTCCCCTTCCATTCAAACTGATCCTAAACATTGTGGTTAACTATTCTTTTTCTGTCTGTTCTTTATATCATGTTGTAGAGACCACTCCTCAGTTGTTTCACATTGCTGTAAAGATTACCTTTTTCCTATTCATTGATTAAATACTCATTAGTATTATTATAGTATTTAATCAATTCTATATCAAAAAAGTCTTTACT
The DNA here is from genome assembly GCA_004320125.1 of Scolopax mira. Taxonomy (NCBI): domain Eukaryota; kingdom Metazoa; phylum Chordata; class Aves; order Charadriiformes; family Scolopacidae; genus Scolopax; species Scolopax mira. Next base: position 219,478 of record BJBW01002276.1, on the reverse strand, counting down.
TAAGCAAAAAGATATGTATTTCTAAAGAACTCCCAGATATAACATTAGTTCCTTCTATCTCCATTATTTTTCTTGAACACAATGCAACTAGGATAGATCACACAGAAAATGCCTTTGATTTGTCTTGTAAAATATGTTTAAAAAATAGATCAGCTCCACAGAGTTCAAAACCTAAAATGAATATTTTCAATTAAAAACATAAACATCTTATGTCTTTCCTAAATACAGATATTTCCATGTATATAATTTTTGCACAAAAAGATAAGGTTTCTTAGAAACCACAAGTATTTGAGACCATTTCCAAAACTGGTCGCTTCTAACACATTTCTGAACACTCTGCTTCCAAGGATCACTATTTCTTTATGTTCATATGGGGACATCTTTCCTCTAGCTAGCCTGCTCTCACCAGTGATGATTTTCACCAGCAGATCAAGAGACAGATCTAGTGGCAGCTATAGGTATTTTTCCTTTATGTTTCTAGGAAAAAGATCTCAAATTCTCAGGGTTTTGAACACTGAGTGGGGGGAAAAAACCAGTCGTGTCCATCTGACTCAAGTTAAATATTATTTACTATTATTATTATAAACACCTTCTAGAGATTTCTCTTGGAAGTCATTCATAATGGGCCACTGTATAAGCACAATGAAAGATTGCAGCTTAATGAACAAACAAAAAATGCTAAGAGGAAGAAACTATTAACATTTCTGTCTACAAAGATGTGATGTGCCCCAGCAGAGGTCACAGAGCTTGTCCATGCCAGACTCAAGGAAGTGCTGAAGCTTAATCACAAGCCTGTTTTTCTTTCCTGGTAATATCAAGAGTTAACAAAAGGAAGGTTCTGAATTAACAATAGATGATGCAAAAAATAACTCACTGATAGAAATACATTATCAGAAATCGCTTTCATTTCAGTGTGTAATACCGCTATATAAATATGAAAACCCAAGGCAAATTGATCTTCAGAAAAATAATGAAGTAGAAAGAATTTTGGTGGAAAATATCCTCCCTAGTCTTGATGCTGCATATTTATTACTTCATTATGATAACATTCCATTTCCATGAAAATACAAATTAGAAAGACTAAATAAATGCATTGACTTTGTGTGTCCTTACGTAACATACACCTCAGTGTTTAGGCAAGGTATAGTTGGTTAGAAAGGAAAACAAAGCTTTGCTATTTTTGTTAAACATCTGGACTGCAAGCTAGCTTTGATTAGCAACCAACCACAAGCATAACTTTAACAATAATATAACCATGGTAATATAACAATAAGTATTGACGCAAGCTTGACATAATTGTAAACAAGTAATCTTTGTAACCAATAGGAGCTAGGTCCTCTAACATAAGAGCTAAATATGAGTAAACACTGAATAAATATATATGATTGATTGTTTAAAAGTATAATTAAAAGTTCGAAGCTTTCTTCAGGCCACTGTTTTTTTTGACACAAAGCAATTCTGTTTTGCAGAAAAAGACAAACACGATTAACTCATTTGACTTTAGCAATAATATACTAATTGCCACTATAGTATTACTGAAATAAACCTGTGATATTCTGAATTCATTTTAGTGCAACTGGGAAGATATATACCTAGCAAAAGAAACCAGTACTAAACTGGTGCTATTTAATTTCCAACAATCAGTAACTGAGACAAAGAAGGAGCTAACTGCTTTTCTTTTTTAATAAAAAAAGCCCAAACCAACACCTTTTTTTCTTATAGTTTTCCTTACATTCTGCACTGAATATAAATTCTGCCCTTCAAAGCCTGAAGCATTGCTCCATCTGAAGTACTCAAAAAAATAAAAACCGGTATTTCCCACAACTGTTACAAGTATCCCTTAATTCCTTAATTTTTTTGAATGCTTGTATAAGTGTCAAACTAATTTGTACCTAGAGAAGACAGTATTTTTATCTCCTGCCTTAAAATTTTTATGGCCTGAAACTATCTGAAGAAGTCACTCTGTATATTCATCATGTCACACACCAATCTTAAGCTTACAGAAAGCAAGCAGAGGATTGTTTGGGTATGCAAGGCATGATGTTAAAGACTTTACTAAAAGCATGTTAGGATTAAGAGCTTTGTTAGCTCCCTCTAAGGAACTTCTGACAGAATTGACCTGTTCATCCCCACACTTCCTTCATTTTTCACAGCTTTTTAATTCATATGTTTCATCCAGAAAATTAACAAGAATCTGATAACCAAGTCACTTAGCATAAAAAAAAAAAAATTGAAACAAAAGGATGGAAAAACTCAAAATTATCCAAACAGAACTTTAATGTACCTCTACTTATTTCAGCTTGCTTCATATTATCTCTTATCATTTCTATCTATTTAGTGAACAGGAAAAAATTGACATTTACAGGCAGCTTTTTCATTTAATTTGAAAATGCAAGACTGACAATAAGCTTAGGAAAAATTGTTGAAAATCTGAAACAGCATTAGTTACTGGGGCAAAGTAATTAAAGATATTTATATATATAGATTCTTAATAAAAAGGAAATGGCATCTTTTTGTCCAGTACTTAATAAAGAGATACATATCCTGTTATATCACATTTCATGCAACTTTGTTTTTATTGTGGGGGGTTATTTTTAATGTTTTATACTGTCACTACATTATAATTTTACACAAATTCAACAGAGAAAATACATGTATCAGTCAGAAAGATGAGCACAAACTGATTATGCAGTGAATTATGTTTTTCTGTAACAGTGGAGAAGGATTTATGTTAGAACAGAAAATACCTTTCACCAACAGATGAAGTTTTAGTTTCACACAATTCAAAGCCCTCAGCCAAACACCACCTTCAAAAACATTTTATTTTAATAGAAGACAAAACACTGCCATGTAAAGTTTTCTGCATGTAAACAATCGTCTCACAAACATGAAAATAAACAGGAAAAAATGGAGGTTATAAAAGATATCTGCCATCTAAAGAAACATGACTTAATATTACCAAATACAGCTTAAGTAGAAGAACTACAGCTACATTCAGCTACTTGTAACAGGAACCATTATTTTACCATGAATAATTAAGATTCATCTACAAAACTCTCTTTCAATGAGACCATCACCACACCAAATAGCCAATATTCTAAAGGAATAACACATGTTACTATGGATAGCATATGCAAATAAATTAATAAATTTAATTGTTTTAAAAGACATGAAAACTATTTTAAGTATATGGATACACACACGCGGTATGAATCAATTATATACACAGTTAGGACAAAAGAGGCTTTCATGACTTTCTAGAAGATAATTGGCAGTCCATGAAACAAGAAAGAAATCACGTGGTTAAATCCATGGGGCTACAACCTGTAGGAAAATGGCTCATTCTGGGATTTGAAATGTAAGTCTCCAAAACATATACAGGAGTATATTCCTTATAATCGCAGTAACAAAATTATCTACATGCAACTTCCTTCACAATTTGTCCTAGAATTATAATTTTTTAAAACTCAAATCATAAACAGCCATTTTTTTAATAAAATATATTCCTGATGGTACTCATACTGATATTAGTATATAACAAAGTATAAAATGCCATCAAGAAAACATTGCTAGTGTTTGCCCCTACCGCGGAGCAGAAGAACCCAGCTCTGCCTTAGGCTGAGGCAGGAGCACCCAGATACCAAGGACAGCTCTAAGAGACCGACGCCGCCGGAGACCACGATGATCCAGAAACCACTTTCCCAACGTGATTTGTTCTGATGAACGTGCAGACTAGAAAAGCGTTCAACAACTTGGGTACAACTTTCCCACATTTGGAAAGCTTGTGAAAATAGACTCTCTCAAACTGGGACGTAATCTGTGATCAGACACACAGGTATTCTCTCATTTTTATGAGCAGATGCAGAATTGTGACAGGGAGATTACTTCTGTACTGAGAAGATATCAATGAAAGGATTAAGGCAATATTAGAAGACATTTTAAAAGTGATGCCTCAGGGTTTGTATGCTAAAGGTATTGGAAAGCAGAGGAAGTTCATGCTTCATCCCCTTCATAGAAGTTGCCAAGAATGGACAACAAAAATATGAGTTAACTACAAGGCAAAATTGAAATCTGAAGAGCTCCCTTAATGTCCTTCGATGGGAGATGTGACACCCAGCACTTTTCAAAATCTGACCAGTGATTCATGCAGCAAGCGGTGGCAAAAAGTGTGCTGGCTCAACTTCAGGATATTCATCTACACCCACATATGCAGTGGTTCCACTTAGCAGCCTCTTCTACAGCTGAGTCACTGAGTACTTCCCTGTAACAACACAACTATGTCCATTACAGTCTATCTTAGTGAGTCATTTTGTTCCATACAATCCATTCACGGCTTACATAACTGCATCTAGCACTGAATAAAAAAAGGAAAATTTTAAGCTAAAAAAGTAGAAACAATTGTGCCTCATTACAGGAAAGAAAACAAACACTACTATAATTAACCTGGCTTTTATTCCCACTGCCTTCAAATCTATTCAGTCTTTTCAAGATTTTCAAGTGCAATACACTTTTTTTAGAAATCATTAAAACAAGAACAAGACAGAGCAAATAAACAGCAAAAATTCTTATACGCAACCACAAGCATAAAACTGCATGTCATACCTTGAACTCTTTCTACTATTGTCACGAGTGCTACCTTCAACCATAACTGTCTAACAAAGTTCCGTGTTACCATACAGAGCTCACAAAGCTTTCAAAAGAAATTTATGAATTTAAGTTAATCAAACATTTGATAATTATCTAAATCACCTTGGTTTTTTACTGAACTAAAATACAACAACAACAAAAAAAGTTAAATAAAACTTTAACAACAACTTTAAATAGAAGACCAAGGCAGATCATTTTCACAGGCACACCAAAACAAGGAATTTGCTATTTCATTAATTTCAGTACGCAGCATTTTCAAATCTGCACATGACTAAGTGTTAATGAAACCTTCTGATTTACTTGAAAAAGCGAGCTCACCTAGGCATAACATCTGACTGGCTCCTTCCATGTTTCTACTTACTAAAAAGTAAATGATGTAAAATAGCAATTTCATCAATACTCATACCAGTTCTATTTTTCAAAACTCTTGCTTCAAACTCCCAACCAGAAAACCACCATTTTCCCTAAAGAATGTATCATTTCCCCTTCTTTCTGAAAAGAAAATAATGATGGCTGAATACTTTAAACATCACCAGGCTGTATACCAGTTAGAAATACATTCTTCCGTTCTTTTGAACGTGGCATCTCTTGACAACAGCTCATATAGGCATACATAAATCTACCCTGAAATCATCTAGTTTGTGTATGACAGTAGTGTAGTCTTAGAAACGCAAAATTCAATTTACATAAATCTTCAGTAACAGTTTCCCTGTTGATATCATTACTACCTGCAACTGAGCCCTGCCTCGTATCATCCCCTCTTAGAAACTTCCCTTATGTTGTCCATGCACAGTGCTTTCAGCTAACTTCCTTTCACCATGTGTTCACAATTATAGTTAGGGTGCTGGCAAGACAACATCCCTGTTGGGGCCAAGTAACACTTGTGGAGCCACATCTACGTACAGTGGTACGTAGCATGTCACTGCAGCTCCTTCATGCTCTTCTCCAAACTGCAGGAAGATATTACCAAACTGACCCAGCTAGGGCAGAAAAGAAAGCAGATATGACCTGACTGTGGACACAAAAAACAGTTGTAGAGCCAAAGGCAGAAGAGGAAAAATTGCTGGAGAGATATCTCCATCCTACAGAGCCGGCTGGTTCCAGACATCCCTCTCAAACATACAGCAGCCAGATCGTAGCACAGATGGGCTACGGGTTAAGCGGTGTGCAGCACTGGGGCATGGTCCAAGTTTGTCAAAGCAGAAAACATCTCCAATACAAAGCAATACTTTCAGGGAGAATGGAATATTTGTAACAGCCTTTATCAAAGTAAAGTCTTCACTTACCAAAAGAGGCATTTGTAAGGCTTGATATTTGTGAAAAGGGATACTAATTTGCTGAAGATGTTTCTCCATGACAAAGCGTAAATCTTGATTTACAGCTGTCCATTCCATCTGAGCTAACTACAGCTTTTACTTTGTTCTTAATGTGAAATTAGTGACTTTTTCAGTTCCATTTTTTTTCTGTTTTCCTTTTTGGAGGGACACTTCATATTCCTTTTCATATTCTGATACAAAACAAACAAAAAAATCTTCAAGAAAGCAAAGACTACTGTGACAGAAGTTGCAATTTTACCTAAAAGAACATGCTTCGGTCCTAAACTTCCCAAGAGGTATTTTGAGGACAGGCTCTCTAACGATGCAACAGCTCCTCTGTGAAAGATTTGGTTCTTGATTAAACTCTTCAGCCTGGTAAGCCTTTCAGTAACTACTTTCTTTTTTCATGAAAGATCACCATCAACTCCACACACACTTTGTAACTGGTAAAATCTATTCCTCATGTAGTGGGGTAACCACTGAACTGAATGCAGAGGATACTGCTCAGCAAACAGTAAATGTGTCTGAACACTATGTCGGCAAACAAGCAGCTACTCTAAGAACTTTCTTCATCACTGATCACTGCCTCACACCAGATATTGACAAAACAAACCTACAGAGAAATACTCTGAAAGATAGCCATTCACCCATCCTGCTATTAGCTTTTTTTTTATTTTCTACTATTTCTAGTTTTCAGACTGCAGAGTCAAAAATTAAAAACAAAACAAAAAAAAAAAAGAAAAAAAAAAAAAACCCAAACACAAGCCTTTCTTAAGAGTTGTTATCAACCACTTTGAAACAAAAGCCACACCAAGAAACCAGTGGCTCTCAGAAAGATCAACGATTGCCAAAAATATAGGGCAAACACAGCTAATTATTCTTACTACCATAAATGCTGACCTGCCTTGTATGCAAGAGCATCATCGTATCCTGGGTCTGCCACTCCTTCTGCCATGGGGATAATAGTGGCGAGGAGGGAAATATTTTTCCCTCTTCCTGGGAAGAAGGGATGTCACCCCCAGCAGAAGCCACTGCCCCAGTATTTGCTGATCTATGATAACAGACTGTGGTTTCTGGCATAAGAGGGAGTTTTTGCTTCCCCAAATAACTTGCAAACACTGAACTCTTCTGCTATAACTAGCTTTATTAAGGAGGCTAGAAAAATACAGCAGGGGAAATTGTTGTAATATCACAACAGTCACAATTATACCAGTTATCCCTCTATGACCACTATGATGCTATAATTTTCATCTTCATTCTACTTTGAAACCCCATTACCCTGTGAATAGCCTTAGGATCAAGATCTATGAAATTAATTATATGACAGCTTTCTTACAGTCAAAAGGACACGCTCTGTTAGGCAAAATTTTCACTCTTAAAGTGATGACTTTTTAAAAATATATAGACTACATAAATTTATAAAAATAGAAAGAACAAAACTCCTTGTTTTAAAATTAAAACTAGAAATTAAGAACATGATTGAATTCTATTCCTTAAAAAATGGAAAAATGGATAGCTTTAAATCACATTGCAAATGGAAGAATGGAGAAAATCCCTTTTCGGAAAGAAAGTTGTCAGTCTGAGCATACCACTAAAATGAAACAGCTGTTAGGGCTGAGACAGACACAACAGGTGCTACAAGGCCTCCCCAAAGATGTAAGCCTTAGACATTTTCGTTTGAATACCAAGAAAACAGAAAAGCACCTCCAAATCAAGTGAATTACCAAGCTAACTGGCAACGCATGGCACAAAGGATTAAATAAACTATTTTATTATTTGCCATTACATCCATGTGAAACACTCTACCTACCTCATACAGAATTTTGTGTAACATGGCTGATATTTTATAGTTTTCCTCCCCTGCCCCCATATGGCCTAAACTTGAGGTCAAGATAGCTTCTCTAGGTTCACAAAATAAATAACATTTTGTAAGTGAAGTACTATAACTTTCATAACTTTTTCTATATGATTAACAACATCCTTTTGCTCAGAGCAGGCTTATATATTTTTCAAATTAAAATAATAATTTCAGCATCAAGAAACAACTGCGTGCTGCTTAAGCACAGTACTAGCTCTTTGTCACAGAAATTGAAGTTCAGCATACTTATTAAAGGAGGAATCACTTTCTAGTTTTACTTGGCAGTTTTGAAATATTTTGTTACTAACCAGGAGATAAATAAGGAGCTAGGAACTTACATGCACAGATTCGCCCACATGCACACATTTGGGGACAGAAGTGTTATTGTGTAGTAATCCCTGTTCAAAACAAAAATCACTTCTTAGTCAGATGGCTTTGATGCTTCAATCTTGAAGCCTCAGAAGAGAAGCCTCAGCACTATCTGAAGATAAGAAACTGCAGCAGACTTATCAAACAAATCATCAGACACTGGAAATTAAGTTAATTTTGTTTCCAGGAATTTTTCAGCTCTTGTGTTATTCAGCCCAACACAGATAAGTGTAACCTGGAAAGAGCAAACAGGATTTCAAAGTTACTAGTAGAGATCACTTAAGCAAAAAATTCCCGTGACTCAGTGAAGACAGAGGCGCTTAACAGGCTGAAAACCTTCAAGGAGCTTGGAGTTGAGCCTCTGCACCCGCATCAGCCAACAACCAAAGAAAATTTCACCACTTGACTGTCACATAGAAAAGGTACTAGAGGAATAAACCAACATTAAGCAGAATTTGTGATATCCCCTTTTTTGAGCAAAGGCCATCAGGACGACCAAGCCAGTCCATGGTTCCTCACACATCTTTAAGAAAAGGCACACAGGTTCAAGCAACAGGTTGAACAAAGCAAGGGAATTAAAGTAAAGAAAAGGAGATTAAAGAATGTGTCTACTAGAAAGACTGTTACCATGCCGAGAGTGTTTAATTTTAACCATCTACAATTTATTTGATTTTATGTTTGTTTCTTGTTGTTGGTTTTTTTGAGAGAGAAAATTCTTAGTGAGGCGGAAGAGCTGAAAAGATAATTGGAAAGTTTTTCTAATTGTTTTTATCTCAGAAGACATAGGTAAAATTCTTTATATGCTTTTCCATTTTCCACACCTTATAAAAAATAAAAATAAGTTCCAATAAAAATAAGTTCCAACCCATTCATTAGAATTTATATATTAATGAATTGAAAGGATTTCAGAGGATAAAATCCTATTCAAGGAAGAAGAAAAAAAATAATAAAACAGTCACAATTCAGCTAAATAAACTAATGAGGGTGGGGAACAAAACAGTTTGGGTCACTATTTAATATCCCAGCCTTTCAGTGACAACATAAATTATAGGGTCAAAAGTTACTGTTTTGAAGTAACTGAAGAAACAGGTTTACATAGATTACAGGAGAAGGTGTATTTTAGATGAGTGGTTCCGGTTCTTGAGCCTCTGTAAGCATGTTTTCTTGAGGATTTGCTGCTTCTGAATACACTCAGGCAAGCCAGCTATGAATGGTGCCCCTGGAAGATGCCTGGTGCACAGACTGGAGTTCAGCATGAAGATGGCCGGAGCCAGAAGAGCACAAGCACTGCGCAGCAGCCTTGATGGGGAAGCAGTAGTAGCTGTCTGGCAATTTGGAAGGCAACAAAAAAGGTTGCTGATTTGCCAAAAAAAAAAAAATATTGGGAATTACTGTTTAGCTAAGATATCTTACTTTGGAAATACCAGACTTCAAGAAATTTCACAAGCATCATGTCCTTCCTTCTGGTGCTAAGTTGGACCCAGGTTGTTACTATAGGGTTGTCCCTCTCTCTGCCCCCATGGCAGGAGGTTAGGAACTAGATGACCTTTAAGGTCCCTTACAACCCAAACCATTCTATGATTTGTAATTCAGTAATAAATGGCATATCTCCATTAATAATTCTGTTATAGTATACTATAAAATAAGAGGCAATATATTTGTACAGTAACACTTTTGTTAAATTAGGTATTAGAATATAATAAACATGTCATATTAATGTTATAGTATAGCAACACTGATCTATGTGGAAATCTCCTTCTGTACCTTTTCCTCATCTTTGGAAAATGAAAAATTGTATTCCTTTTTCTCAGACATAAAATTCCAAGTAGGTTAAAGTAGTACCTCTAAACCAGAAAATCCCTGAATAATCATTAAATGCAGCCGAAGATTTATACAGAAAGCCAAATGACACAGAAAGGAAAGTGCATATCTGAGGGATTATCTGGCATTCAGGATCAAGGTTCACATCATACCACATGAAATAACTGTTGCTCCATATGCACCATTTTGAATTTAAACATGGAGAGTTATTAAACCATATATAAATAAACCCTTATTTAGGCTTCAGAAGCTATTTCCTTTATCAGCTGCAGCTTCCTGTTTCAGTCACTTTTGTCATGAACTTTACTTAAATCACTACATTTCACATTTTAGCACATCATTCTGTGACCTGGCTCCGTGGAAGGGACAAGAAGGGAACTAAACAGCTCTTAAAACTGCTTTTTTTGGCAGTAATACTGTGCTCAATACAGCAAGCTCTGGGTGTAGGACCAATGCAGTTCTATATTCCTGTCCACGTATTCAGCAGATGTCTTCTACTGCTTTTTTGGTTTTGTTACCAGACTACAAATTCTAGTCCATACAGCTAAAAAGTTGAAGCATGATTGTTTTACTTTGTATCATGCAATTCACATCATGGTTTAAAATGGAAATGATGAGTCCCATTCGTCACAACTATTTTGCTTGCTTGGTACTGGATATCGATTTCTTTATTTTTTCAGCGTTTGTAATTTAAGTAGTTGGTTTTTTTCCCCATGGAGACTCTGCACAGCTGCTGATTATGTTTTGGACACAGCAAGTAAAACAGAAACTGAAAAAATATCCTCATAGTTAGTGAGGTGACGGTAAATGACCAGTGGAAAATCAGTGATGTTATCTAACGCCTCATATCAAATTATTAGTTAGAATTAAATGCTCCATACATTTGAGTCTTATGTAGCTTAATATTCTGAGCAATTTTAGACGTGATAGCACTTGAGACAGAATTTATGCAATCATTCTAGTATTTTGCCTCTTGACAGGTACAGTGAACATTCCATCTCAGTTTTGCATTTGTCTTCTACTGTAGACACCCAGTGCTGGGCAGCTGCTTAAAACCTTTTTTAAATCCCCGTTTTCAAATGGTAAAGAGTATTAGCCTTTTGTGAGTATTCTGCTGCAAGCCAGTGGAATCTCCACCCCATTCTGAAGGGAATTATATGTGTTGCACGCAGTCCAAACTTACTCATTTCCTAGGTTTTGGCACTGCTGGTAATTCAAGTATCATCAACAGAACTTAAGCGGGGGAGGTAGGAAAGAGAGCAATTTAATTAAAAAACAAAACAAAACAAAAACCACAACACACCACAACAAAAAACAAAACATGACTTCTTCCTTATAGTTTCATTGCAAGGCTGCCTATAGCCCTAAACTTGTGAGGCTGCAACCATTGACGCCCCCAAGTTGTCACAAAATTGATTAGGTTAAATGGTATATAATTTCAGTGGTATTTTACATAAGGACTTTGAATTTGCTATTTCTTAGCAACCGATTATCAGACTAATGTACTAAAAGCAAATAAAGGGAAAAAAGAATCCAGTAACAAAAACCACCCATGTGTCGCGTGGATTTTATTACAGACAATTTTGTGGTATAAAATGGTAGCTATGTAAAAGTTCAAGAATTTCACAAATCTTAAAAGAAAGCAAATAGTTATACCTTGGTTAAGCTTTCCAATCCCAGAAAATCAGCCTCACGCTGATCCTCATTTTATAAGGCATTTTAGTTTGTATGTCAAACAGAAACACTAAAGAGCCAATACAAATAAGAGATCCTGACTTTTTATTCATGTCTATTATTCTTCTTTCCTTGCCTTCGTTAAGCCACTGCAGCTCCCTCTGTACTGCTTACCACCAGATTTCTTAAACTGCTTTATAATAGCAGCCCATATGTTAGTAGGAACAGCGGAGCATGGTCCATTTGCCATCCCACTTGCAGACATCGCTTCCCCTTATTGCAACTGCAACAGTCTTAATTACAGCTGTTGTTTGCATGAATACAGAGAAAATAGATACTAAGTATTTAATGTTTTTTAACGTCTTTGATTCTTAGTTAATAAAGATGTTACTGCTTAAATTAGTCTCAGAGCAATTTTAGATGTCTTTTAACATAATTCAGCAGCTGGAACAAAGGATGCGAGCCAAATACGTTTCTAGCCAGCTCACCCTGGGCTAGCATGGTCTGCCGGCCACAACGGGTGTGTCTTTTGACAGCAACACACTAGTGGCCTCAAATAACCTCTTAATATATCTCTGGAAATAGGAATTACACAAGATGCTGCAAATACTAAGGTTCTTTCAAGTTCAGAGAAAATACAAATATTTAATATAGCTAACTTTCAGAACAAATATGCCAAACTAAATATTACCCTTTTCAGAGGACTGCTATTTAGCCTATGGCATCTAGTGTCTAATATTTCAAAATTACTTGCCTATTAAGATTTTAGGAAAAAAGAAATTTTAATAGGCTCCTTAATTTTTCGATGGTCTATATTCATTTATGCTTTCAAAGCAGACTATTCATAAATAGACATGAATATGTAGAAAATCACAGGAAACAGTTGACAAAGTAAAACTTCAGCACTCGTACAATGTTGCTGTATCACACCTTGAGTAGATCATATGTATTATTACTGTGTTTATAAAACATTGTCTCTTCCATGATATCAAACCACTTAATAAAAAATCCTATATTATCAAAGGTATATTCTTCTAAATATTTGAGACATTTCTTCTGTAAAAGGGGGAATCAAAAAAGCCCAACATACAAAACATACACTTTATTCACTCACCATCTCATGTCATGTGAATCCTAATCTGTAAATCATGGTCCTAAATTCTCATGTAAAAATTGTGACATACTTGTTTTAAATGTTTCCATGACTTAACACAAGAGTAATTGAAAATATAATTCCTCATAAAGAACAAAAATGGAAGGGTTTGCTTATACAGTGCTCTCAAGGACTGCTGCTTAAGCCAGCCAACTCATTGGTCTTTGGATATGAGAGTGCTCAAATAGTACAATGTATTCTGGGATGGATAAGAGTTCAAGTGAATGCCCCTGGGCCACTCCCAAGTTTCGGAAAGGAATACTAGTCACCTAAACTTTGAATTTTCTGTTCACAACTAAAATATCCACAGACTGTCATTTTATAGAAATGTATCTGCTTGAAACTGTTCAAGGAAGGGCTATAAAACAATATTTCAGATTGTGGATTGGTAACATGAATACTGCTTCAGGTATTAGAGCGCTATAATATCATGTTGTTATAGTGAAAGTCAATGCCTTTCAGTTCTAAGTTATTCCTCAAGAACATGATTCACAAAAAGAAAATAATTTTATCGTAACATTACTGTTACTGGTATAAATACATCCAAGTGGAGAATTCATTCAAATTAATCCATGAAAGTGCTAGTTAGAAACACCTTCACAGATATGAAAATCACTGACATTTGTGGTTTATAAATTAACCTTGCACTTGTTTAGTTCTGAAAGCACATTTCATTCTATACCAGAAGAGGAAAAAAATCCCAAAGTTATCCAGCTTTTTAATGCATTCTGTAGTAACAGATAAGCAGAATATTCTAGAAATATCATACTTATTTTCAACTGCAAAACTGACATTAGTCTTAGAACTAACAAATATCTAAAGAGGTAGAAGGCAGAATAAAAACAAAAACTGTCACATAGTCTACAAGTCTATAGCGTGAAAGAAAAACAAAAAGCAAATCCCATAATATAGGCCATAAGATTAATTTTTTTTCAGAGCAGGCAAAAAGAAGAAACTTAGCTCTAGATTTTGAATATATCAGAAAACTTTGTGGCACCTTAATTTTTTTTTTTTTTTTTTGATGACTGTCTTAGAAATCCATGAATGTACCAGGGAAACTTCAGAGAGCAGTAAATGACCTAACCAAAAGTTTAAAAACAGAAGACATCTTCATGTGCTAAAATGACTTCATTTGTTTTCATAAAACACGGGAGAAACTTCTGGCAGGACAGAAAAGGATGTTAAGCTTTTAAGGCATCAGAGTTGAAGTTAGTAGGAGGATTTTGGGGGCTGGGTTTTTTCAGATTTCTTGTTTGGCTTTGGCAAAGGGGTACGTCACATTTCTGGGATTTAGAGAAAATGGGCTAGAACCTTAGAGTCCAAAACTGGATGGAAAGAATTGCAAAGCTTCTACAGATCTTGAGAAAGTATAGTAGATTAAAGACCTGTGGAGTGTAGATTTAAACTAAACTCTTCAAAACAAGCACAGCATTACACCACCTGCAACAACTCCGTCTCTTTGGAAGAAAACACCAAAAAAGCATCCAAGTTACTAACAGCAGTAGTTCTATTCCCAGTGCTATGCCTGAGTGACAGGGATGATCCAATTCATTTGTGGTAATTTGTGGTGCCTCAGAGGTTATTTATTGGATTTACACTAAAACAAATTATCTCGATAAAATAAGACCAACATCTCAGGGGCATTATGTACTCCACAGCAATACTTTCAGTACTAACAAAAATCCTGAAAAGCAAAATGCAGTTGCCACAGCTCTCAGCCCACTGGCTCTACTGAACAAAAGCTATTGCTAACTATCGGTTATCTAATTATGATAACTAGCCCATACATCTGTCAGAGAGCTGCCCCAAATTTCTAGAATGGTGTTGCCCTACAAAGATCACCCCTAGCCCCTAGTTTCAACGAAGCTTCATGAGTGAGCATGAAAACATGAATATGCTAAACGGTTGTTGCTAGATCAACAAACATTTTCTTCAAGTATGTAAATGAATTTTATTACTTCCAACATAGGAGTATGAAAAAAACCTTTCTTCCTAATGTTTACATGGTTTTCCATTTGGTAAATGGATTTTTCCTGCTTTTCATGTTTCAGAAATTGAACTAAAACTAAAGTCATTGGGTTTGGTGAATTTATTTTATTGGGTTTTCCTTTTATTTAACTCCAAAACACATAAAACTTATCTACTAATATACCTGTTATTTTTTCCACACTAGCTTCTAAGTTATCTGTCCAATAGTATCTAAATTAATAGGCCAATCATATATCCAACCAAAATTTTCATGGAATATCCAGAAGCTCATTGTTTTAATAACACAGCACTTAGTAATACAACAAAAAGATTTCACTCTGCAGTGAATATAGAAATATATAACTGGTTGAACTAATGAATTCAGAACCCTGCTGACACCATCAACTTTATCATATGTAACTTCCCATAATTTATCAAGAACCATTTTTAAAACAGTGAATTCCCTTTACTATTCCTACTGAAAACTTTTTCTGTGGTACTTCCAATTTGAAGGTGATCTTGCTTAATTGGCTTTAGACTTTCATTTTTTAAAAAAAAATCTGTTAGCACTACCACTGAATTTTCATAAACCAATTTCACAAATGCAAACAGAGAGGCCACTATAAGAGTTCAAAATATATTGTCAGAGTACCATTTTCTGACAGTATTACTGGAATTCCTACCGTGCAATAAAATTCTGTAAGAGCATTTAACTGATAACATACTTCATGTTACCAAATAATAATAATGTTAAATCAAGATGATTGAAGCCCTACTGCTTTAGCCCTGCAGCCAGATAGAGATAGCTATAGCTTAAAATTACTAGCAAAGTAATGAAGATAAGTGGATTCTTCAAGAAAGGCATAATGACAGCAGGAGTTTAACTTATCAGGCAAACTTTACACTGAGAGATAAAAACAACTACTTTAAGACTTTTAAATCTCTAGGGTAATGTAAGATTGATAAACTGAATGGAGTCAAATATCTCCACATTAGTAGCATTAGACAAAATCATTCATATTAAATTGATTAACATGGCCTTTTGAGAAAGGAAGGCATGATTAAGTACAAATAATTCTCATTCTGCTGCTCATCTATTTTCTTGCAAGAGTTACATCTTAGCCTAAAGTCATACAACTATTTTTTAATTAGAAGAATATGCAGAAACATTTATGAAAATTAGTAAGTGGCACAGGGTTACTGTAAACGTATGCAATGAGAAATATGGGTCATAAATGCAGAATGACCTGGACTTCTTGCTAACTGAATTCATGACAGTCCAAAACAACATCCAGCTCAAGGGTCTGTTAAGAAGTTCATGTGTTTAAAACATGTGTGTGCACACATGCACATACCTATGAGAATGTAGGGCACATTATGGGAAGCCAAGACAGTATCCCAGGAAACAGGTTCACCCAAAAGGACTTTGGGCCTGCATGACCTGTAACCTCAAAACCAACGGTTTGGTGCGACAGCATCCAAGAAGCAGTGCATGATTTTTTATTTGACTGGCAAGTGAAAGGCAGTTCTTGACCACTTTTTCAGGCTGGGCAGATCTCTGGCCATGTCATCAGAGAAGCATTGGGCACATGGATTGGAGAGAGCCTCCTTGGTCTGTTATCAACCTGGCAAGCCATGGAAAACAATGTGGGAGGGAAAAAGTGGATACCCCCAGGGTAAACTGGGGATGCAGCTGGATAGAAACAATAGAAACTGCTAGTGATCCACTTACCAACTGGACATGGAATTATCAGGATAGTTAATAACCAGGTAAACATGATTTTCAATACAATATCATGGCACAAAAATTGTAAGCTATTTTAACAGAGGGATGGTGTATAAGTGCAGTAGGTTTTTACCTTGCAAACAAACTTAAGCCATTGTCAGAACAGCTAGTTCGGCTTTGAGATAAGCTCAGAATGTTGACAGACTGGAACAGGTTCAGAAAACATTCATGCAAACGATTTTTCATGAGTATAACGACAGAGCTGAGGAATTCAGTATGCAAAACTTAAGAGAAACAATGTTAAATTATTTGATCATCAGTAAAATACTGCAATGAGAAAAGTTTATTCGCTGTGTGACTTTTTTTAGTCCAGCTGACAAAAGACAAAGCAAACAGAGAAGTTGATAACAGGAAAATTCGAATTGGATGTAACACATCATTATGTAATAATGCATAATGGAGCTGGGAAGACATTTACAAAACACCATTGATCATAAGTTAAATACTTATTATCTTTTATCTTTGATTCTTTCTTTTTTTAAAAGGATGCTCTCTGCCAAGTCATTCAGAAAAAAAGAAGCTACTGAGCTATCCTGGATTATTACTGGGTTTATAAATTTATATATAAAATATATGATTCTTAAAGTTAACCAAGAATGAAACAGTATTGCTCACTTCAGGAAAAAAAAAATTCACAGGTAGACCCTGTACCATCTTGAGACAATAAAAAGTAAAGACATGGACAGAAGTAGGCAGTTAGAAGGAGGGATAAGTGCTTGATGTGACAATCACAAAAGATAATTACCAATTGAAAATACTCCCATTATGGCCTACTTAACTCCAGTCCAAAACAATGCCTTTGAAACAAACCAATCCTTAGACATAAAGGGAAGAGAAACAACTCTCATTGCTCTACAGACCCCACAGAAGAGGAAAGCCTCTCCTTAAAGGCAGTACAAAGGAGAATCTGGAAAAGAGACCATGAGCAAAGAAAGTTATGTTTATAGTTTATCAGAAGCAGCAGCCAGCAAAAGTAAAGTACTTTCTTGATCAAAGAATATAGTAATATAATTATGTTCTGGAAGAGTAATCATCTCAATTTCAAGAAAACTGGAGATAAAATATGTACCTAGTACAGGCAACTGGAATAACAGACTCCTCTAATAACCTTAATCTCTGAAGACAATGTGGAATCTCTCTCATCCCTTTCAGAGAATAAATTTGACCAAATCAAGAGGGGGTTTTTTTCCGATATTAAACTCAAATATACGTCTTTCAGTGTTTTCAGAAAGCCTGCTCTTTACTTTCTATAGCATTTAAGGAAAACTCATTGTAAAACTTTCTATGACTTAACAAATGTGGAAAACAAATCCCAGCAGTGACACAAGACAGTTTCATAGGATGATTTAATCAGTACACACAAAGCGACAGAACATTTTCATTCGTGCCGCTTGATGAGAGGTCAGGATAAACACATCAAGGAGACAGCCTATGTTTCACCAATTTGGCTTCTGTTGGCTGTCCTTGGTACCTGACATTTTGCAGAAGAACTCAGCGTCACCTAAAAACTTGTTAATGTATTTGTGGCAATCAGCTAGTCAGCAGCACACTAGAGCTGACAACACAAGCTGTCGTCACAAGATGTGGCCGTTCTACTTCTGACCACGTTTCTTACCAGTTGGAATGACTTTTGCATGTTAAGATCAGCATACTTCCCACCTTCAAAGTACTCTCAAAAACCTGTATAAACGCTGAACTGAAACGCAGGACAAATTCTTAGCACCTGGTTTCAGTTGGTTCAGATGCCTTGATAGAAATAGGCATTATGTTTTCTGAATGGTACAGGAAATGACAGTAAAGATTCACAGTAATCTCATGATTCTTGAGTTTAGAGTAATCACAAAAGAGACACACATAACAAGATTTGACTTGTGGTAAAGTTATCTCAAAAGCAAAAATCTCTTGGATACACATAATGGACACACAAATGAACAGTTTTGATCTGCTCACTTCTGTTTTTCCTGTCAACCTATTTGATCTGGCAAAGTCATCTGTCAGAGAAGAAAAAGCGGCTTTCAGGAATGGCATCTTTGGTATTTTCCACTGAAGCAGAACTAAACTTCTGAAGTAATTCTGTATTATGATAATCAATGAGGTGAAATTTAACATGGAGCACTGTACAAATGGTATTAATAACGCACCACTGAAGAAGGTATTTACCAAAAATGCAACTCCCAGAAGCACCCTCATCTGCAGCACAGAAATACTACAACAAAGCAAAAATCCCATATCAGCACTCAGCAGGAAAAAAAAGAAAGCACTACTGGATCTTCTGTCTGATTTGTTTGGAAGACAATATTGCTCACATTCAGGAGGAAGAAAAAAGAAAAGGAAAGAAAACAAAACCCTTAACAGAAATTGTGTTACCATAAAAGACACAAGGATAAAATCTTGACGAAGTTTTAAACCATAATAAATATTCAGTGATAAGTAGCCACCCAAGATAAATTATTCATTTCCTACCAGTAAGAATTAGAGTAAACTACCGTACACATAAAGCATACAGTCACGTACATACCTTTTCCAAGACTTGCATCTAACACTCCTTGCTTCTAGAACACAGTACAGCATTATTGAATGTATGTACACTATGCTACTGGATATTACAGCTTTGAAATTCTTTAGAATGATGTAAAGGCAGTGTGTTTTCCATAGAATTGTATTTTTCCTGAACACATGGAATTTCTCTCCTATTATGTAAGCAGCTTAAAAACTGTCTTTCAGTTGGTTTTGGGGAAAAAAAAAAAAAGAAGCACAAACATTTTTTTCTAATCTCCTAATACCTTCTGCAACGATTTATAGTAAGATTTTACTTGCAGTGAAAAGCCTTAAAAAGCAAAACTCTTTTGGCAATATATAGTAAAATAGTATCCAGAAATAGTGAGGAGGTGGTTTCATGTTGCATTTCACAATATAGTTTTAATCTGTCAGTAGATCACCCTATCAGATACTTAAAAGAAACATACACTGCAACCAGTCAAATGGCAAACAATTTGGGCATTTCGTATATTGACTTCTCTTCCATTTCTATTATTTCTGTCCTCTCCTCTCTTTTTAAAGCAGAAAGGGCAAACTACATCCAAAAAATCAACGCCTGCAGATAAAATATGAAAGATAAATTTAGGTACGTTACGCAAATACAACTGGAAAAACCCTAGTCCACACTGAAATATGCTTTAGATATTAGAATAATTCTTTAAATCTTCTAGATTGTGACATTTATTTTGCATCTTTTCCCATTGTTCCACTTCCAGACAGTGTACAAGCATCAAAAACAGTATTCTTAGTTTTTCCTATGAAAGTCATTTCAACAGTACATATTCCTAGAATAAATTACATTATTTTTCTCACACACACTTGCATATTTCTGTATACAATTTCAATTAAAATAACTCTTAGTAGGAAGCATGAATGAAGAAGAGCGTGTGACATTTACAGCAAACTGGCAGGATGCAGAATACCAGGAAAAGATAACTAAAGTCAATGGTGAGGGCTTGCAAAACGTAAGCCAGTTTGGCAGAACCTGATACTGTACTGCAGTCGGGAAACTAGATAACAAAAGGTTGGCAATGTGCATTCTGCTCTTTAATAGAAAAGATGGTATCAGATAAGCTAACAGTCACATCGCATCTTTCCTCACAATAACACAGACAGGAATATCTGGCAGTACTAAAATTTAATGGTATTTTGTTTGGAAGAAAAACTAATCCAAACTGTATACAAAGATGACCTTTCATTTAGATAAAATTGAATTTAAAAACTACTCCTCCTGTAAAAAAAAAAAAAATTAATTTAGACAATTTTCTTTAAAATCTAGCCATTGTTAGATATTCATTGCTATAAAATGTGAGTATCCCACTAATAAAACTTTCTGAACAAGTTCTGCCAACAGACCCTAACTAATGAATTAAAGAAACATATATAACAATAAGGTTGTTTTGCAAATACAGCAACGTTCGTGGTGATGTTTTGTTCAGTTTTACCTTTTACATAAACTCTGGTTAAAGTCTGTAGAGTACACTTGCCCTTTGGAGGACCTGAAGCCCATACTGGTGTACGGGTCTCCTCTTCAGTCTCTTCCATGATATTTGACACAAGTTGATAGCGCAGATGAAAGGTAAGTTTTCCACAAAATAAAATATCATGCTTCTTATCTAGGGCCTTGTATTATGATGTACTATGACTTTTAAGATTTTCTACATTAGTTACATGTGAACAAGCATAAAAAGGATCTAAATTCAGAAATAACATATACAGCCACATCTTTTACGTTATAGAACTGTTTTTGAAGACAAAATAATTTGCTACATCATTGAGTATTGTGGCATAAAATATGCTTCCACTACCTGTTGTTACAAAACATATAAAAGCTATTTTAAAGTAATTTCCTAGCCTTTGTTTTAAAAAGTAAAAAGAAAAGTCAGTTTCTAATATGGACTGCAACAAGGACCATATGTCCATCATCAGGGTTTATAGCCTGAAATTATAGCACAGACTTCTGTCAGATGAGATACAGGACATTAACTAGCAATAGAGGAAAGCTTTTATCCCAGAGAGGGAAATGGCCCCTGGAGCTAAGTGCTAACTCCAGCAGCAGTCAGGGGAACCCTGGCCCAAATTATCCTTCTCTTTTCTCCCACCCTGGAGGTGGGATCTGTGCCACATATTTGTGCCCCCAAAGGAGGGAGACGGCTTGCTGAGACTATGGTTTTATGGAGCAAGCCTGGCCAGGCTGTCTGCCTCTCCAAGTTTCCCAGGAATTGTGAGAACTTTTTCTCCCAAGTGGTATTCTGAGAGGCTGTGGGGATGTAGTTAAGGACAGGAGGTAGGACTTCACTAACTTGCTTCTCTCCAACTCACATTGCTCCATCTGCTCTGTCAACTCCCAGAATAATGTGATCTAATGCTTTGGTGGCAGCCTGGGACTCCCTCCCTGGAACAGCAATATTCAGGAATTAATTTGGCAGGTTAACACCATTTTCCTGAGAAAAATAAGCAAGGAAAGGGAAATGATGTGTCTGAAGTATTTAAACTGAACTACATGTGAGTAAAATTGGATAGAATAAATAAAAGGTGTTTTCTAGCTCTAGGACCTTTTCTCTTCCAGATTGGAAATACTACCAGTATAATAGCTTTTCTATATCCCACCCTCACCAAAAAGTCAAAGGAATCTTAAAATACCAAACACAATGTACAGACTACGTACAGGTGTAATAATCCACTCCAATTATAAAATTATAGACAGTGCATTTGCAGGAATTTGCATTTGAGGACTGTGACCCTCATTCTTTAATTCAACAATAAAGCACAGAAGGAATGGACAAATTATGTAAAAAAAAAAATAGGGCCCTTTACAGTGCAAGGGACTCCTCTTCAGCAGCAAAGCCCAATTTTGTTCTGTCACCAACAGCTGAAATCCAGCCTAGAACCTCTTGTTCTGTTGTAACCAGACTCTACTACTTAACTATGAGACAGGGTATGCAAAGTATGTTTGTGAAGCTCAGTCCACTATCCAGCATATAACATTATAAATAAATGACAGTTTTATTGACAAGCTCATCAGAACCTTCATTACAGTGTGACTGCAACAGCCTCAAATTGCCACTTCATGCTGAGCATCACTTCCTAACACCTATAATGAAAAAAAAAAGCAAAAGTACAGTTGGAATTTTTATTGTGCCCATGTATTTTGTGTATGTAGGAAAAATAATGCAATTCATATTTTATCATGAGAAATCTTGTACAAAAATTCTGAGGAAATGAGGTGGGATGATTCTTACTTTTTTGATTATGTCTACTTGATAGTAGGAAAAACTTTTTAAGCAGATCTACAAATATTTGTCATTTGCTTAAACTACAAATTGCAATGTAAACATAATTCCTATCCTTGGATTGCCATCTTCTAAATGCTAACTATGAAGTAAAGTTAGAGACTTACAGAGTGTCTGTAGATTCACGCAGAGTTTAGATATTCATCTTTGTCGCCCAAAGCCATTCTTGTGTTCCAGTAAGTGGCAGAAGGATGAACAGAGAGCCAGAGAGACACGTGGCTATGAATGCCCAGAGAAGGGTGAAAGCAATAACATGCTAAGCCAAATTAGGACTGCAATTGGCATGTAGTTATCCTCAACTGCCATTACATCCTAACACTTGTTTTGCATAAGCTTAGTTTTGTTTTTCTATACAATTTTAATTTTATGCCTCAATTATGTGCTTCTATCCATTTTTTATTCTGGACCTCTGGAAGTGAACACTAAGTTTCTCTAATGATTTGAAAATATATACTCATGTGTTTGATTAACTATCAAAATAAACATATTTCTTAAATCCAAAACAAATTTTAAATAAATGAAAACAGTACTTTCTAGCTGTTACACAAAAATAGAATGAAGTGTGGTTTAAAAACTAAGTTCCATGAAGTACACAATGACAATATAGAAAAGTCAAGTTCATAGGAAAAAAAAATCATGTCAAAGTTATCTAATGTTTTCACACATACATTGAGGAAGCCTTAATGATACTGTCTATACATACAAAATCTGAACACTCACTAACCAAAAAATATACAATTTTCCCTGTTACTTTCTTTCTATGGTTTAGGAAGACAGTTTTGGAGGTACCATAGTGATATATATCATCCGTCTCTTCCATCGCACTGAATACAAAGAGTGGTCCCCATCTCACCAACCACATTACCAAACACTACAGAAGCTTATCAACTGTTTCAAAAAGCTCTTTCCTTCCCATCTTTTTCAGGATGATGAGGTAAGTATTACTTTTTTTTTTTTTTTTTTTAGAATCTTGGGTTTTCTCTTCTTTGGCACAAAATGTTGACTGTTGTTATGAAAAGGAGTCTTTCTTTTTCAGCCATCCTTTCTCTGGAAGGAAGAAGAGTTTAGCTCTTGCCATAGCATGTTTGCTTTTGCTAAGAGTGTATAGTGCCAGGTCCCAGCAGAAATACATAATATGAAGGAGAAATATTGAGGAATAAATGTGTAATGCTTTCCTTTTTAACAGCATTGCCTGTCGCTAAAAAGAAATCTATTTAATTTTGATAAGTGAATGGGACAGCAGAGCACATGGGCCAAGTCTTCTCTCCACTGAGTTAAGAACACCTTTTAAAAGTCTTTTAAAGAGATCTGATGAGATACTGAAAGGGAAGTAGAGAAAGAAAAGGAAACACCTACAGGCATGCCTAAATAGCTCTATTTGAAGATTGCTTCTCTGTTTACATGGATCTCAGTCACTGGACAAACTTCAAAGTACCTGTCCAGTTATGCAAATAGTTTATCTCAGCAATTGATGAAGAACTTGAGACTCAAAATGGACATTTTACAAAGTGGACATCTTTGGAAAGGGTACCTCAATGACATTTTTTCTTCTTTGGACCCATTCTGCAATGTGAAAATACCAAGACCTACCAAATATGCAGAAGCAGGGAAAAATGAAACTCAGAAAAAAGGTTCACAAAAGCTTGCAATGGTGAAGCAACATGCAGTGCACAGAAATTGTGCTTCAAAGAGGCTGTCCTTCACAAGAAAAAAATTTTACTCAGAAAAATTGTATCTATCTGCATAGAACACTACTAAATCCAACGCCAGCTACGTAAATTCACATGACAAATGGGCATTTGCACAGTTTTAATGAAATAGAATACCTGATTACTTATTTGGGAAGTCTAGATATTTCCACTGAGCTCAACAGTATCCAAAATGCTTCTCATTTGTTCCAAGGCATCTATAATCACGCTTCCAGCAAGAAGTAAGGGAAAAATAGGCATCTTGGGCCAAGGCCATGCACCCCTGTCTAACACAGGTATCTAAAATAGGCAAATCTAGTGATTGATAGTGCCACCACTCTCAACCCATTATAGAAGGATGAGAGATGACCAGTGTAAACTAAACACCCATCTTTCAGAAGGCTAACCTTAAGGGAGATAAATGCTATCTTAAGTGTTTCTAATGCTTCAGCACATTTCATTCCCAGTACTTTTCAGATGAAATACAGAAAATGGATATGTAAGTTTCTGTCTTTCTTTCAATATAATTACATTCTTCAGTGAAGGCAAAAGAGGCAGCTAGAGACAATGTAATGTCTCTGACCTTGTATGCACCAGTTAAGCGTGGCATGTGTGCAATTCAGAAGATACAAGTTTATAAACATGTGAGTAGATGACTTAAAAAAAAAAAAAGAACAAAGAAAATATTCCCCAAAATAACAGCTTTGAGTTAAAAAAATAGCACTGCAAAAGATGCTATTTAAAGAATTTGGCACAACTGAGAACACAACAATTACCTCTGTTTAGACAACATTTCTAGGACTTGAAATGTTAACATAACAGTGACCTAAAAATGAGGAGACAAATCAATAGTTTCACATGCTTTTCACTCAACCTTTTTTTTTTTTTGCATAATAAGTGTGTGCCTTAATAATTACTGTTACCACTCAGCAACAATACCTAAAGCTACTTGCCAAAATTATGTCTTAATCCTTGTCAAAAATCGCACAGTTCCCTGAAATAACTTTCATGGGTAATTAGTAATTTTGGCAAAAAAGTTCCACGTTGGATATGGAACAGAATCTTCCTTGTAGATTCTTAGACTAATTACCTTAGGAGTAAAAGGCCAAACAATTACAAACTTAAAAAAATCTAAAAAAAGCATAGTTATAGTCAGAATTAACTCAAATTGAGAATCAAGATGGGGTTTAAAATAAAAACTATATTGAACTTTGTTTAAAAGCAATTACAGAAAATAGAATAAAAGTAATTGAATTGGAATAGTTTGAGTTGGAAGGAACCTTTAGAGGTCATCTTGCCCAAACCCTCTGCAACGAACAGGGACATCTTCAACTAGATCAGGTCGCTCAGAGCCCCAACCAGCCTGACCTAGAATATTTCCAGGGATGAGGCATCCACCACCTCTCTGGGCATTAATTAAGCCATACCTGAAGCTCTGAACATGAAAAGTTTGCCTTAAGGCCCTGCCAACAAAAGTTTTATCAGTTAACCCAGTAAGTTCTGGGTCTTAAGGACTTCCTGGTCTTAATACCACTAAACAGAGGATCAGAGCAAACAAATTTTAAGCCCAGGGCATGTGATCATTTGTACTCCCTAGCTGTCAGTTCATTCCCTCATTCTGTTTTGTACTGCTCCAGCTTGCTGTTCCCAAGACAAAATGTAAGCATAGTCATAAATGCAATTCACTCCAGGGACCATTTCCCAACAAAACTGCAAGTGTTCAGATCCCACCAGCTCAGCTCCCAAGAGGCTCACCTGTCTCTCCTGACACGTTGCAGGGCAGGCAGCATATACCCATGTATACCCTTCGTCTCATGCTATAGAAACCTTCACTTCAGTGGGACACAGTACAGCCTTTGCACTATTTAGATATTTGGAACCAACAAGAACAAATGTAATCGCAATCATCACTTTGTCCTAAAAGCACAATGTCATTATGAAATTGGAAGATAATGAAAATTACATATTCTTCAGTTGTTAAATTTTATGAAAAGAGGTCTGAGCAGCAGCATTATCTCAAAGTTTAAGTAGGGATTAAGATTCAAAAGTATTTCTTATTAGTCTTAAAAGTACCATTTGACATCTGAGTATTAGTATATATTTCTGAAAAATGAGCTTTATGTTTCAGAGAAACACTGCACAGCCTAATTAACATTTAGAAAGTGTTTTGAGGTCCTTGGAAGAAAAGCAAGATCTCATGTAAACTATGATATCACACGAAGTCTTAATTGGCCAAACTTTGATTACTTCAATTTAGAGAGTAACCTAACGTTCCCACTAAATTAATTTGCCTAAATACAAGGAAGAACCATTCACACTCTCATTAATGAAAGATAGATTTTCAAATGACACACTCTTGTTGATGAGATTAATTTCATTTACCTGGAAACCATCTCCAGAATTGCAGTACTTCAAATCAGAGCACAAAACACTGGTATATCAGGTTTTTTGGCCCCAGAATGGTATTCTGAAATTTAGTGTAAAGGCCAGAAGCTAAAACGCTTAATCCTCTTACAATTTAATAACCCATTTTATTAAGAACAATGACGATATAACTACCCTTTTTTTTCTTATCCATATCAAGTAAGAAAAACCTAGTGTTTGACAAATACAAACCAAGTTCATTAAAGTTCATTTTCTACTACAAGAAGGAAAATAAAGCCCCTTTAACGATTGCCTCAAGGCAATAGACTTAGAAACATTTACTTAATCAACACTCTTAAACAAACGTACTTAACAGTATTTCTCCATTACCATCTACTGTGAGAATCCTTAACTCAACAATATTGTAAATCCCTGAAAAGAAACAGTCAAGATGAAAGGCAAATAGACAAAGGCATAATTGACAAAGGATTTAAAGAACTGGTAACACCAAAATCAGGAAAGCTAGGTATCATCTCTAGCACCTTAAAGCAACAAAGCACCCTTACTGCTCCAGTAATGAGAGAATTAAAATAAATTAAAAAACAGCAGCCAAAAAAAGAAAACCATAAACCACCCAAAACAGATGAAGAACACAAGACAAAAACCCCAACAACAACAAAAACAACCCACAAACAAAACCAAACAGACCAGAAAACCACCACCCCAAGAAATTAAGGAATTTACAAAGTGAGATACATCTAGATTGCACCGAGAAAGCACAAGATGCAGTCATGGAGCTCAGCATTAAAAGGGTCAATGACAGCAACATTAGCAAAATTGACACCAACTTCCCTTTCTGTGCAGAAAGGTGCATTCAGGGGCAAATTACCAAATCCCACGGCAATCAGGTACACTGGGGAAGGGATGGCCTGGGCCCTCCAGGGGCCTCGGAAATAAACTCGGTGGTTTATTTCTCCTTGGATAGTGGTGATGAAGTCCCATTAGCGTCAATGGGAGGAAGGCATAGATAGCCAGGGGTGGAAACTCCCTCCATGGCCACTGCCAGTGGCACTCGGGCTGCCCAGCAATTAACACACCACATGGTGATGGTGACAGCAGCTGTGGGAGAGAAAAGAGATGGGGAAAAAGATAATACATATCAGACAGAAATGCCAGTTTCAAGCCCAAGAAATCTCACCATGTCCTTAGGATTTAATTATGCATTTTAAAGGAGACCAGAAAGGAGCAGAGGGGGAAAGATGGGCTCTAACCCAAACAGTATCACGAGTGATAAATAAAAGGGACTGGAAATCAGAAACTCTTCCATAGCAGGCAACAAGCTCTGCAACTTTCCATCATTTCAAACTCAGTGTTGATATGGGTCAAGAGGAAAATACGTATATTTAGGAATGTTTGCTGTAATCTGTTCTTTGAAAAGACAGCTATGGAATGAATGAAGTAACTGCTGTGAAAAATCATCTGTTCTGCAAAAACTAACTGGCAACTTCTCTACCAGCTGGTATTTAAGAGAGTATTTTATGTGAAGAAAAACAAAACATAATGTACAGAATACGTTTGTCCAGATTCACCAAAAGGTAAAATACTTTCCTTTTTTTTTTCTCCTTTACTGTAAATTATTAACAATTTCTCCTCTTAGATGTGCAAAAACACCAGTATCACAGCTGATGGGCAATTTCTAAATCTGAAAAAATATTCTTAGAAATCACGTGTGCAGATTATCAGTGCCAATATCTACCACATGGATCCAAGAGAAAAAATTCATCCACTAGCCTGCTCACCAGTAATCCTTTCAAGTTTATCCCTCGGTGAATACCTAATCAAGAGTAGCATACAGGAAGACACACAAAAAGAGCCAAATTCTTCTGAGATACATCCTCAGTGAAATTTGAAAGATAAGTACATACAATTTTAGGAGAATTTGTAGCTTCATATTTCAGTTTAGTAGCTCCATTTCAATTAATTCAGGAATAGCAATTTTGTCTACTTTGTTCTAAGTTTTGCAACTTAATATTCGCTGTATAAATACATTTACCTAGGGAGTAATTTACAGCACATAACACCTGATATTGTAAAGCACTGTTTAGTCTCAGGATAAAAAAAAAAAAAAAAAATCAACCACACAAAAAAACCCTAACACAAACTAAACAAAACAGGATTACAAGGCTGAAATTTGCACATACAAAAATCATTTTGCTGCATTTTTATCCTCTAAATATGCAGAAAGTGATCCCTACATACACCTCCGAAGCACAAATTATACACCTACTAAGCAGAAATTAAAAATATGGTCATATAAATATTTATTTTACTGTTCCCTTGACTGCGTAAATTCATTCCACAAGCTGTTAAATTAGAGGTTCTGAAACAAAGATAACTACAAGCTTGATCTCAGAAGCATAATGTTTGAGCCAAACACTGTACATCCAGCTAATATACTGAGATGAATTCTGATCCTTTATTTAGTAAATATTTAGTTACAAGAACACCCAAAGGAACTGGCCAAGGATGTCAACAGATGCTCTATTTATTGACTTATGTTAAGTGCCCACAAGACAAAAATCTGCTTATCTTTATTGATAAGTTGCTTAGAAGTCAGGGGAACTGCACCACACCAACCACTTCTATTCAACAGCACTTGCAGGCCCCACCTTACCTACACAGCTGATTTGACCACAGCTAAGCAAGTGGGAGAATAGTTCAAGTCACAAGTGCAAGCTATTAAGTTTCTGTTTTAGCAAACATACAAAAATTAACTTTAAATAAAGAGGTAAGCAACAGGAATTTTAAAAACATCTTATATCACGAGGCCCTTTTTTACAGCAAAAAGACTTCTGTTTTATCAGCTAAACTGGGTCAAATTAATGTTTGACAAAGAAGTCTTCAATGTAAAAATTACATGACAGATCCCATGAACTTTAAAGAATTACACTTGTTTCTACAGAAAAACAGATCTAACTTAAAGCACGTGTTTACAGTTTTTATAGTGTGAGATGCTTTCATTAAAAATAATATTTTGTCTGCTTCTTGAATCTTTTACTGAAGTTGTGTAATCAATTCAGCCTCATTAACATTTCACACTCTCTACCTTATTCAGGTTTCTTCTTATTCCAAACACGGAAATACCACTGATAGAAATCAGACACCTGGACAGAAGCTCAGATCGGTGTTTTGTAAGCATGCTTTCAAAATATCCCTGTTTTGAGAAGCACTCTTTATAAAGAAAACTTTAATTCCATTTAAACCCAAACTAATTTAAATTTCAGTAAAACTACTATCTGTGTTAGCCTATTCCCTACTCTGCCAAATCAGGTCACCTCAACGGACACATTCAGTCAGCCTTTCTCTTGGCCAAACCTCAGAAAACTCTGTCTCGGCTAACTCTATCTGTATATTCACAAATATTTTAAAGGTCGCCCAAGAACGGTATCTCACAAATCACATTGATGGATACTCAATATGCATTTTATTGTTTGTGTGTTCTAAAATTGAAAAAAATCATAAAACTAAATGCTTGCAGTAAATTAGATAAATGCAATTACTCACACATACTCGGTAAAAGCTACTTTTTAATTAAACTGGGTAGACAAAAATTAATGTATTTCGCCACAAATAATACTTCAGAAAATCCTGCCTATCAGAAAATCTTCTACATATGATGTCACTGTGATTTCACTACGTTGAACTAGCATGTCATATGAGTGCAGGCTAACAAATTTCCAAACCAAAGCAGCTAAAATGATGACATAACAGCTTCAGCTGAAAGATGAAGAAATAAGTGGCAACCAGTTTACTATCAACATTCGTATCAACATTTAAGAGGCTTTGTCTTCTCACCATCCTACACAGAGCCCTTCAGAACACAGAATTATACGAATGGTTTAAGTTGGAAGGGACCTTAAAGATCAGAAAGACTGATTCAGCATTTGGCACCACTGACAGACAGGTGAGGGGCAGATGAGCTAGCAACCTTTTTTTTTTTTTAAGCCAGATCTATTCTTAGTTGTACTATCAAGTTAAAATTAACAACCCTATCTCAATCTTTAATTTTCTACTGTGCCTACAATAAAGCATTAAGGAGAAGATACTTCATATAAGAACCTTCAATTGTTTCTGAAAGGGCTGCTTTAGCAACCGCTTTGACTAATTAACACTATTTGCACACCAAGTTTGCTGGAGTTTTTTGCTTTAAGAATGGTTTATGTTGATTAACTTTAAGAGGACCTTATGCTAATGTTTCAAACTGAAGCAAGAATGTCTAAAGACAGCAATGGCTTGTTTAACTAAACTGATCTCTAAACCTACTTAATTTAATCACTACACTTTTCATGTTTACACAAGGCCTTTGTGTTACTGCAGCCTCTTGAGAAGGTGTAGACTTCAAGGATATTGAAAGAAGAATGCTTGATGGACCATGCACACAGAATGAACTGCAGTTTAGGTACACAAGGCTCTGTTTGATTACTTCCCCCTAACCAGCTTGCCCAGTACTAACAGCTGTTAGGACAGTTGTATTTGCATGACAAGAAGGAAGATATTTTTAACCATTCTCTGTGTAGGATGAGAAGAAATTAATACCCATTTTGTCACCACAATGAACTAAAACATAACTTAGACAAGCCATTCTTTCCAAAATCTATGCAGACACTGTATAAACACACACAGAGAGGAAAAAATAAAGGTGGTCTATGCCTAGGCAAAACGAATCATAGAATCAAAATCAAAGAATCATCTGGGCTGGAAGGGACCTTCAATGGTCATCTAGTCTACCCCCCCACAGTCAGCAGGGACACCCCCAACTAGACCA
>BJBW01002276.1:0-188054 GCA_004320125.1 Scolopax mira | reverse complement strand
GTAAACAGGCTCTCCCCAGCCTTCCTGTAGCCCCCCTCAAGTACTGGAAGGCTGCTTTTAGGTCTCCCCAGAGCCTCTTCCAACCTCAGCTCCCTCAGCCTGTCAATGAAAAAATTTATATCTTTGCAAAAGCAAATTTCATGTACAATCTGCATAATGAGTTTTTCTTCCAGCAGCACTTGCCTTTTTCCATATAATAAAAGCCTATGTGGATGACAGCCACACAATCCTGTTATAATGCCTTGGGAGAAAACCATAATTCAGCGAGTCTGGGCCCCACCTCACTTCCTCCACTGACAGGTGCCTGAGGATCCTTGTGCCCAGGGCATGCAGCTGTGGCTTCCCCTCTCCTCCGAGAAGAGTTAACACTATCCTTGCCAGCCACTGGACAATCCACATGGCTTGCAAAAAATTCTGTACACCTCCTTCCCATGTAATGTGTCTCTTGGGAGGTCTCTAGTTTCTTTCCCTTTTGAATCTCACAGCATTTACTTTCAGGATGCTCTATACCCTCCTTTCCAATCCTTTTTATAACTTCTTTAGATTTTTATATTTGTGTAAAATATGAGACATGGGGTTTTTAATCTATTGGTTTCTCCCTTGCTATTCTATTTCTTTGCTTTTATTTTCATGTGCAGATCAATAAACAAAGTGAGATTTTTCTTTCCTTTTTTTTCCAATTTTATATATCCCTTCCCTGTGCCTATTCTCGCTCAGATTTTTTTCCTCCTGCCTTTGATTTTTTTCCCCTTTTACCTCACTGTCCTGCCTGGTAATTAACAACAACCATCTAGATTCCCTAAGAGCAGACAGGAACCTCCTTTCTTCACCCAGGAAACAGGACACTGATTTAAGTGTAAGGAGACACTTAAAATACAGCTGAACACCTGCACAAGTTAGACATGGGCAACAATCCCAATTCTTTTTGCTCTACCAGATCCCACCAATCATTAACAAAATGCATTCCTGTCTTATATAGCTCTACTCTTTCCCTTTCCAACAGAGATTTTCCAAGTCAAGACGCAACTTACTCTGGAATATCAGTACTTTACTTGGGTCTACATGAAAACTGAATGTTTAAAAAAACCTAGGCAAAACTCTCACATTTTTCTTCTGAAGCATTAATCCATAAAATACGAAAAGTGTTTTCTGTGTGGAATTGCTGCCTCATTTGTCTTTATTTCTAAAATATCTACATCAGAAGAGAAGATGTAACAACTAGAAAATTAAGCTACCTGGGGTACATGGACAACATCCCTAAGTTACAGATAACATACATTCAACACATCTATAAATATGTGCAAATTATACACAGATCTGTAAATTAACACATGGAAGAGTTCCAAAGTGATAGAGGGTATAGTAGCAAAATGTTACAAAGTTTCTCAGTGTAAAATCAGTCCATCCCAACCAGCACTGTGCCTTAGAAGCTCCCTGTAAGGACAGGGCAGTTGAAACAACACTTAACCCAAGGCCAAGAGTAGGCAGCTCAGATACCAGCCACAATTGTTCGAAAGAGCCAAAATTTACTAGCACTGGCCACTCCACAACAGCTGGCCCCAGCATTCAGGGACATTTTTACGCATACAGATACAGCCAAAGAGATTCCCAAAGGATTTGACATAATTTCTCCCAAGTTTTCCTATTTTGCCACCTTACCCTACATGAACCCAACCCTGGAGGCTCTGCCACTGAGACAACTCAGACATATCATGTTATCAGTACCTTCCTGGTATGGCTGGAAAACCTTCTCCTTGCTATCTGCAGACTATCCCTTACAGCTGAGGCAATCAACAAACTTCAGCAAAAAAGATGAGAATGTAGTAGAAGTTTCATTACCTCCTGTGTGATTTATTTAAAAATATTTATTTTTATTTATAAAGCACATGTGCAAAATACAGTCCTTTTGCTAGAGAGAAAAATCATAGTCCATTTTTGGCTCTCTCTGAACTCCACACCCAACTCTGCTGTCAGCCGTGGTCGTGGGCGTTCAGTTTGATCCAGGATTTGGCGTCAACCTTCTATAGCTTTTCAGTACTAGTGTATTTGGATAAAGTATTTTCCATCATCTTATTATTGCTCTGACATACTCATTTAGCTTTTTACATAAGCAAACTCTCATTTACTTTAATTTACTGCCAGAGTAAAGAACCCAAGAGTTTGGACTATTATGTATTTATTTGACCCGATCTCTTGCCTTACATGGGCAAGGCACTCTACTGATAAGCACATCATGCCCTAAACAGGCCGAGGGTCTAGGCAGGAACAGATTTTCTTGCTTTTACACTTGATTTCACACGTGGCATGTTGTTTTCTTTTGTGACAATATTTTGTGTCTATGTGTAGTTAGAAGGGTGTTTTTGTTGTGCAAAGCTGTCTCTCAAGAAAAGATCAGGGAGGAGGTAGATGGGAGAGGGGCAATACTGAGAAGTAGGATGAGAAGAAGGGAGCTTTGAGCCACTCGGGAAGTAATTTCAGGAATACTGGATAAATATTAGACTTATGGAAGGACTGAAAGGAAGAAAAAAAAAAGCAACAAAGAAATCCAAACCCTGGTCTGTAAATCGCATAACACATCTTTCTAAAGAGACAAACATATAAAAGCAATATGAGCTCCATGAAAGCAACTAAAAAGCTATTATTAACATCAATTTTACAGAAATATATAATTTTCTTACAAGAAACTTGTTCTTCTTCCTTTATTTTTTTTAGCCAAAAAGCCTGCCCATAACACTAACATAACTCATAACGCAGCTCTGCCCTGTATCAGAGACCCGAGTATCTGGATGAACATCAGGGTATATGCTGTATTTTTGGGCAGCAACGTAAGAGAAGATTTGTGAATAAAGTATACAACAGTAACATCTTTCATAGAAGTTTGGCTTCCCACCTAGAACCAGTGCTGGAATACTGCCACAAGAAATGTAAAAATCCTTTGCGCATATAGAGCCAGATCTCCCAAAGCAGCTCCTAACACAGTCCTTGAAAGAAATATTTTGTGTGCACTAGAATTTCCATTTTTGTAAATAGCAACACATCAGCATATGCACTGACTCATCACAGTTGATCTCCCAGGCCAGGCATCCATCCATACAAGTATAGAATTTTCCTGGGTAAAATTTGCAAGAGAATTTATTTTTTTGTTACTTTTTTTTTTTCAGATAGAGTGGAAGATACATTTGGTTACAAATGGAGCCATGGAAAGATGGTTTTCTCCCTTTGAGCCTTCAAATCCTATCCAAGCAGGCACCTTCTTCTCAATATTATTCTTTTACCTGCAATCCTGGAGTTCTTGGATTCAAGGCAGATATAACTGTGAGTTCTAAATAGCTGCTGTCCAACTGCAAAGTTAGTTAAAATCAACTCCACTGATACACTTTGACACCTCCTTAACAGTGTTTTTAAGGCAGTATTATATATGTATGCCTATAACGATTTACACTGCAATCCAATGACATCCAGTATAGCACATCGATGTTGACCATCATAAATTTTTTATACTGAGTCAGAACAAAAGTATTTAGGACAATGATTCATTAGTTATAAGTAAAACAAAAGAATCAAAGGGCAAATTCTGGACATATAAAAGCCAATAGCAAAATTTCTCTGAGCTTTTAAGAAAAAAGTAAATAAATGGACCAGTACTTCTGCTTCATCAAGCTATTTGTATAGTTTTACCACAGTAAGCGGTTAACACAAGCTAGTCAGTTTTTACATGAGAGCCTTCCTCAAAAACTTCTTTATTCAGAAACAGTTCTTGTCTCCAGAAACTCCCAAAATCTGTTGTTTCCACACTTTATCCAAGAATAATAGAAAAAACAAATACTTGTAACTTTTCCTTCCCTGCCACCAGTGTAGGAAAGCTGTCATCCCGTTGGCTTCCCTACCTGTTAGTGGTTCCTCATGGCAACGCAGGTAACAGACCATCCACCAACCTTTAGTGGTTGTGACATTGGCAGGCAGTGGTCCTTCAGAACTCACTGGTGGCAGCAATGGTAAGCACCTCTCGGCAATATTCTACTTATATTATGAGCAATATAGTGGAAACTAGGTCACTTCTGAATACAGAAGATGACGCAGTTGGGATATGCAATAAATTCTTGCGACAAAGGGTTCATCGAGTGTTGCCAAGATTAATTTAAACCCTTGGGGCTTAAATATGGGAACAAGTTTCCATTCTGATAAAAGATGAATCAGTTTTCCCCTCCTGTTTTTGGAAAACATGGCTGGGGCAGCATGCCAGACAGCTTAGATATACCAGGTACCTTCTTACGCTCTAAAATGGATAGAGGGAAGAAGGCATATTTAAGCAGCAAGGTACAGAGAGAGAGATTGCACTGGCTAAGATGCTCATGGCAGGAGCCAGCAGGTCTGCAAACTCTGTTGGGTGCTGATGCAGTGCCCGCACCTGCACTCCTGTTCAGTCTGCCAGGAGTTGCAGGATGAGAATTTTCTTCCAGCAGTTGCCCCAGGCACACTGGGAACAGTTACCTGGGAAAGCAATAACCAGCTGCCTTCAACTCTCAGAGTCGGTGGGAAACATTAAAAGCTGACTTAGGCAGATTTGAGGGGTAAGGAATGAAAGATGAATCAGTGTAACACTTCTTCTCCCTGGATTTTGTCTGCCATGATCACATCACTATGCCTGGGAACACCCTGAATAGCTGATTTGCTAATACGTGTTAGTAATTTTCAAAATTTTAAGCTTAAAGGATTTTTTAGGCTCCCTAGACTTTCCAGGTAAGATAAAATTTAAGAACATAAATCTTCCACATCCAACTCTGCTGCGAATAATTCCAGTTTACACAATTGATAGGAGGGCGCAAACTGGTGTCTCCTCCAAGTAACAAATATATGCTTTTGACTATGACATAATGCCTTTCAATACACAAGCACTACACATCAACAATTACATTTTCACTTGCTGGATGATAAAGAGGACTTTGATTGTGTTTTCTCTAAAAGATCCATGCATAAGAGGTCTACAGTGAAATACATAAGTAAGCAGACAGTCAAGTATACGTGTGATTTACTTTTTTTTTTCCTATGCAATGCAGTGTGCTGGTTAACAGCTTAATTGGCTGAGCCAAATGATTATTCAGCATCAATAGCCCCCATGATGAGTTGTGATTATTTTTTTTAAATTAGGAGTGCTTAAATAACAAGTATGAAATTACTGAGGAAAAATTAACAATATTTTTAATAAATCTACTTTCACATGTGTTCATAGGTGCTTCTTAAGCTTTGTTCTGTAACTAAAAAGACTTTAATTTGAAAAGTTTATCAGATTAAAAAAATATTTTCCTTAGCCTTTGTGACATATAATTATACAGATCTGTGGGTTTGGGTTTTTTTTTTTTAAAGTAATGTATACAGCTCTAGGTTAAATCATTGGACACCTGTGAGGAAGGAAGAACAAAGGAATACTCAAAGCCGCAGGGAATTGCCATATTCTCCTTTTCAGCAGTCAGATAAACCACTGGAAGGTTTTGACCAAGATGCAGAATAGCACCTGCATCCAACACCATACCCTCAGAAAATCAGCGAGTTTTTGCAATTGCTTGCAATTATTGGTGCTGAATTGGGGCCTAAAGAAGAAACTGCAGAATAAAAGAGCAGATGGAAACGCCCCAGAAGAGCAGATGAAGAACTGCCAAGAGCAACTGAGGTGAAACACAGCCAAATGTTTTTATCAACTCCTAAAACAAGACATTCCTGGTAGTGAGATCAGAAGCTGAGCAATCACACCAAATTATGTTTCAACCTGAGATGAAAATTTAAATTTTGTTCTTCCAGCCAGTATTAACAAGAAAATAAAAGAAAAACATAATAAGAACTTTCTAAATATAGCCAACAAAACCTTAGAGACAACCTTATAACTTACAAGCTTTGGAAGGGAAATCCATTTGAAAAAAAAACCTGGATATAAAGGGGAGATGTTACACAGCAATTTTGTTTCACGGAGATAAGTGTGGCTTGTAAGATGAAAGCTGCTTATCTGTTATTGTTTTATGGAGTGTCTGTTGTGCTCATGGAAGGCAAAGGTCAAACCTACACTAAAGCAACTTTAGCTGATTATTCAGGAGTCCGGGTTCAAGTTTTTATTGCTGGGGTTTCTATTAACAAGACAGAGTCTTGGGTGAACTGAAAGATGATGTCCTCTTCTAGGCTACTGGTGCACAACAGTCTGGCTCTAGGAGGTGCACTCCTGGGAAAGGTGTCTGTGATGGACTGAGAGGGCAATAAAAGCTTTCAGGGACTGTCCGAGACTGAGCATGCTTGATCAAAAAACCTGCTGTCTCCAAATTTCCATTCACCAAAATGCAAAACTAAGAGATTGAGTTCTGGCAATTTCCCCCTAAGAAAGGAGAGGACAGAAATCCTGGGATTCATTAAATACCTCTGCTGAGTATTTTAACAGGCAGATCTAAAAAAGAGTCTGTACCCAAAGGTTTAGGTTGTTTGGGTTTTTTCATTAAAGAAAAACAAAACAAAACAAAAACAACATTAAAAACACACACAAAAAAACCCTACAAAACCCAGACCTTCATATTGTCCTGAGAGGGAACAAGGAGAACCAGTGTAGAAAACAAAATATGCATCTTAGAAAGTAAGGTACTGTAACACTCACTTTTGAACCTAAAACTATCTGGAAAAGTAATTAAACCACCAGAAAAGACTTGTATGTTTTAGAATATGGTGTTTGTACCAAAACCTGTCCCCGGCATGCCAAAAGGATGACCAGTTGTGTAAGGGACCATTTATTTGGACTATAATGCATTCAGCTTCTCTAGGAATTACCCAGCAACTGCAGAGTAAAGGCGTAATTTCTTTCTTGCCTCCTCCTACTCAGATCCTTGCCCTCCCTACAGCTGGTCCCAATATGTTACTCAGCCCTCACTGCTCTTCCCGCACCCAAGAGTTGAAATGCTGAACAACAGGAATTATCTTCCCACGGTGCTAAGCATTCAGAGTCCCCCACAAGCCTCAGCTTTACGTTTCTTTCTTCTTAGTCCATCTTAACCACCGTTTATCAGGGAAACAGAGTCCCCAGAGAGCGAGTATTTGCACTGGGCGCTGGCAACAGAGAGCGCAAGCATCTTGCTTGCTGACGATGAAAGCTAAGAACCGTGCAGCCAGACCTGAGAGCAAGACCCTCGATGACAGATACGACACAGGAACAACCAGCTGTTTTCATTGTTTTCTGTTGCACAGCATCAAGCAACTGGAAATGGTTTTCAGCCTTAAACAGAAAGCCCAGTTGGCGAGGGGGATATTTGGGCAGTCCAAAGTGAGTATTCAATACTTGAGTGCACACAAGGGTTTGCTGAAAGTAACCTAATGTGGTTGTCTGCCACTTTATAGCAGAGGCAAAAAATGTATATAGTGAGGGCAATACTTCATATATTGTTAATGAGGCTTCCTTTGTAAAGTGTGTATCCACAGCGTGCTTCGGGAAAAATCAAAACAAAAATGAATACACATCAAGGGCCTGAAATATCTGAACAAGTGACTACAATTTCAAGACAGACAATTTGGCATAGACACATTCCTACTGATAAATAAAAATGTGGTTTTGAAGGCAGCAGTATACTGCACTTCACTGGAGAATTTGCTTTCATTCTCCCACAAAATAGTCCATCAATGCATCACCTTTTTTTTTTTATTACTAGATGAACGTGTTTTATGTTTGGATGAGATATGGTTGACAGCTCATTTTTCCCTTGCAGTCAACTCAGTCTCACCCAAACTATTAATGTTACAGAGTTCCAAGACAGATTTGCCAGTGGATGTTAAGTCAATTCCCACAGACTTAACTGAGGACAAAACTCAGCCCTTGAGCAACAGACAAAATATTAACTGGTACAGCTACTGAGTACAGTTTCTCTCTATGAGAAACAGGCATGAAACAATATATTTAGGAGGCCAGGCAACTTATGTTCTCCTTGCTTTTATCAACATTTTCACTGTGTACTGGCAGTTCACTTTGGTATGGCTTGCTTTGTTATAAAATGAACTCCTGTACCACAAACATATTTCTGCAAATACAGTAACCGGATCAAAATAAAGACATACTCTGTTTCCAGGAAAAATATGGATATGACATAGAACAGTAAGCTTTTAAAGCAACTCATCTTCTAACACAGAAGTGTTCCCCAGGCAGATTCTACAATTCTTATTTTAACATCAACCTGTGTTGTAAACAAGTGAAGTGTCTGGCAAACACTTCTGCAAGATTTTTTCCTCTAGAGCAAATAATGACAAAAAATTCCTATTTTTCATTTATATTACCAAATTCCATAAAATCTTCACAGTTAAAACTCAAGCTTATGCACTTATTCAGTTTACAGTTTATCTATTGAACTGTCTCTGCATCAACATACACCACGGCTGAATGTCCAAATACCCTCAGTTTTAATTGACCTTAATGGAGCTCACTGAAAAAGAGTGAAGTCTTGCTTTGTAAGCACGCATATTCACTTCAATAGCATAAATGAAGCAGACATTTTATAATCAAAACTTGCAAATGTTTTAGTACAATATGTATCCTAAATATATGCTGATGACCTAAAAAAAATTTGAACTGCCACAGCTATCCCTACACATAAGAATTAAGATACAATACAATTTGTATAAGAACAATTGGAATACTAATTTTAGAATTACCCAGTTTTTTACTGTTCTTAACATTTTCATTGAACAGAAGCTTGACAACTCCAGTCAGGGCAAACTTCAACAAACTCCCTCAGGCAGTCCTCCTTAGGAATATTTTTATCCCAATTACACTTCTACAAGCTTGTGATGTACTGACAAATTTTCCTCACAGACATGTCACTGGACACATTATAAATATCAGTTTATCACTAGCTACATTCCAAAAAAATCAAAACCAATCAATCCATAGGTTGGTCTACATGCACTACTCCCTCTCAAAAGCTTA
This sequence comes from Scolopax mira, assembly GCA_004320125.1. Taxonomy (NCBI): domain Eukaryota; kingdom Metazoa; phylum Chordata; class Aves; order Charadriiformes; family Scolopacidae; genus Scolopax; species Scolopax mira. Next base: position 179,113 of record BJBW01002276.1, on the reverse strand, counting down.
CAGCACTGTGTATCTACTAAATATCTATTTCTTCCTACATGAATGTAAGAAAACTGACACAAAGTTACTCTGTGCAAGCTTTATTTCACTGAGAATTAGCAGCTTCTCTGAAAAGAGCCACATACTCCGGAAAGCAAAAACCCCTAAGGTAAACTGTAGATATGTATACAATGTCACACGATAAATACAACACACTGAATACAGATATTAAACAGCTAAATAATAGGATAATGTGCAACATTAGTAAAGCATAATAGGCCAGAGTTTGCTTACCTGCCTGAAAGGTAAACATCCAATAATGGAGACCCAGATCCTTGCTTCAAAATCAGGATGAAAATAATGAAAATAGTTGAGACAATTTTGCCCTGTTTTTCATACAATAGTAGAATTTGTTGGTTTGCATTTTTCTTCCAGAAAGAACATCTACATCTCACTCTAGGAATTCATTTAGATCAGAAGTGGTCAGAATAGCCTCTCTTACATACAAATAAAACTACAAGAAGGGGAACTGTACAACATGGAAATAAAAAACTCTTTGCTACAAGAAAACATTATCGAATTTACAATTCTTAATCAGTTACCATTTAAGATAAATGTGGAATACACAACAAATAACTAGAACCACTGACAATACATTATAATTATTAACCAAACTTAGCCTTTTGGGTAAAACCAGAGGGAGATTTCTACTGAAGACAACAGAAATTGCCTACTATTGTAATGAAGCGGATTTTGATTCTTCCTAGTCAAAATGGCTAGTTTTGTTTCCGCAAGAAGCAAAACATGAATAGCATAGGGACTTTGACTTCGTACTCTTGTACTATATATAGTTCAAGGCAACATTCTGTGTGCTATCCACTTGTTTTATGTTCAGCATAAAGATATTTCTTGTCAATTACCAAAAGCATATACTTTATTTTCTTCTCTGAGCAGCAGTTTTAACTAAATCATATACTAGCCTTTAATATTATTTTGTGTGATTGATTATAATATATATGAAAATTGAACTGAACTTGAATTTGTTATGTTTAATTACTGATCAAATTTACTATCCAATCATATAAGTAGCCTTAAAATTCAGTTACTGCGTACCTTATTCTCACAGATGCTTTTAAAACCATAACATACTTTTGTGTTATATGTAAACGTATATTAACAATGCCCTCTACAATGGAACCCAAAAAAAGTGCATTGTATTGTTTTTTCTTTTATTATGTGTGACTATATGACACATTTTTAAAATAACCAGAAGATATGAACTGCAGACACTGGTAATAACAGTATACATCAACATTTCTCCAATATATTAGATCTTAGATTTTGTGCTACATGCACAAAGGATAAAGAACAGTCATCAGCATCTCAATGTCCCCTGGGAACAGCAGGCAGGCACGGAAGCCACCTCTCCCTCTTCCTCTGAATCAGGAGGGAATATGAAAAAGGACAGCTGGGAGACAATTAACCCTTAGGGGCAACAGGAAAGGCAAAGTGGCATTGCTGGGTGGAGGGAAGCAATGGGTGTAAATAAGATTTCCCAACTTTCAGTTTCAAAGTCAGGATCTTAATATGAAAAAACTGACATAAAATAAGTCAATATCTATTTTTCTCCTGCAGCCAACTCTCAGAAAATGCCATCTACTCTGCCTCTCCTAGTGCCAAGTCTCAAAAGGCACCAGTATCAACATGGGCAGCACTGCTTGTCAGCCAAAGGAGAGCGCTCAGCTGCCTTCACAAAGGAGACTGAAGACGGAGCAAAGAACCAGTTAACAAGGTGGGCATAAAACAGCAGTCCTGCTTCCCTCGAAACAACAGTGAGCTTGACACCAGGCCTGCACAGCACAATCGCGTCTACACAGCCTAAAAAGCTGACGACTCTTTCAGTGGGAGAAATGCTGGTTCACATCACCCTCTCTGATGGTACTCCATGAAAGCCACACCAATTAAGTTTACATTCAAATTCCAGAAAATCTGAACAAGGGATAGACAGTAAAAACTATGAGACAAGCTAGGAGGAAAAAAAATCTACACGCTGTGAAGTTTTTTCTGTACTTTTTTTCCATGTATCCCCAAAATTTCCATCTGGAGAGATGCTTGAGAATGACCCCTTTGAAAGATGACACATACACAGGGCTAACTATGGTGAGCGTTTCCTATCTCCAGTGACTCAAGAACATTTTTCCTCCTGGATGCATACAGCAAAACAAGCCAAAAATTATTAAACACTGTCGTCCCCATATCTCTTCTAATATAAAGAAGGGCTATCGGGAAATGGTGTACATTTCACCAAGTTTCCTTTGAGTCAGCTGTGAGTTTCTTACATGCCAAATGTAGTTAAAATAGGAATTATAGAAATCGACAGTAATAACAGAACCAGAAGTTTGCTGCTGTGGCTTTAATTTAAATCAGAGCTAAGATGGGATTCTGAATATTTTGGGGTTTAATATGTGTGTTAGAGAAAATGTACCAAAGACAACAGATAAAAAAAGACAAAAATTATTAAAAAAATCTTCTTCTGTACATAGAAGATGACAGATGTCTCATACATGGAAACAACACTTAATAGGCTGTCTGCAACTCATGTTTCATGCTTTCTTAAGAGGCATAAAAAAGCTTTATTACACTATTTCTATACTTTACAATAAAACTATATTTAGAACTTCAGTATATATACTAGTTCATATGGTAAAACTTCTGAAAAAAAAAGAAAATTAGTTACTGAACTAAATGCATATGTAAAAGTATTTTTAAACATGCCTTTGGTACTTTTTGTAAGGCACACTATACTATTTTCACTGTATTAAAAATCAGTTACCAAATATCAAAATCCTAACATACTTCAGTTCTTTAGCATCCCTTAATTCTCATGTAAGCAAACATCAACATATCTACAGCTTCCTATAAAAAAAAATAAAATAAAAAAAAAATCAAAGTCTACAAGAAGACACCTAAAGCATTATGACATTCATGGGAAGGTTGAGTTTGTCTTGCTACCACAGGCTTTCTAAAATTTGCTCCACTGGTCCCTTGAACTGCAGCAAGTGCCCTCCAGACTCAGGGGGGAGCTGCAGGATTTATTCCCAAGCATGGTGTGGCATGCAGCCAGACAAGTCATTTAGTGGAGTTTTTGGCCAAGCAGGAAAGTGTTCCATTTCTTCTGCCATTCATTAAGACCCACAAGGAAACTGAGACAGGAAGTCAGGCTTCCAGATAATAGGAGTGTTCCTAATGATGTCCTTTGGCTCACAGCACAGAACAGTTCCTCTATGCTCGCCCTTGCTACAACATCTTTTCTCTATATAATTTCACACTGTAGAAGGGGAACAACAACAAAAACATTTTAAATGTGTTTTCCTTTGCATCCAGTTCAAAGGGCCCACTTAAACTGCATGGATTATCTGCTTGTGCATGGTGTATGAAGAGCAACTAATTGTTTCTTAAAAACAGCTATTTATGCCTGGAAATTAGTGTAGCATAATATCACTTGAGAAAGATTCCTTCATTGCAATGCCTACGTTATATATATTTATCATTTTAAAACTTCACAAAACACCAAAGAGCTAGTTACACCTCAATTTCCTGCTTATATCTTGTCTCCGTTGTAAAGAACTGTTGAAAAAACGTATCTTCAGTTTCAGTAAAGTAACCCTAAATATAATTTTTCCTCAGTTTCATATTCTGACCTCATTAAGGCGAGTATCACCATGCCATTCTTGTCCTTAAAAGTAACAAGAGTTCCTTAGAGGGCCTGCACTCCAGGTGAAGAATTCAGCCTTATAAGTTGCAGTGCATAAACATGATAATTTAATATTTCTGCATAAACGTGCCAGGAAACACTAATCAGATCAAAAATGAAGACCCTACTTTAGGATAAAGGAAAAGAAAATGCTTTCATTGGCAACTGTGTGTCCCTGCCCTGGGCATAGTTTCTTACTGTACAGACCACACCATGGCCCACCTAAGACATGCCAGGGCCCATAACACATTAATGCTGTCTCTTCCACATCCCATCTACGGGATCTATGGCAGGATACACCACAGTGTTATTGTAGCTACAATGGTCCAAAGAGGTGAAATTCAAAGTTTGCATGGAAAGCAACTATCTTTTCTTAGACCAACCTTACAGAAAGAAAAAGTCTAACAAACTTTCAGACACACAATCTTTATAAAGCATGACATTTTACCAGGTATATAATAATCCACAGCAGCATGCAAAAGCTCTGTGCGAGAACAACACATCCATATTTAACTGAATGACATGCTGGAACAAAACACCACTAGAAATTTTGTTAAGTGTATCAGTGTTTTAATTAAAAGTTACTACTTTAGCAGCAGCTGAATACAGAGAGCCCTTGGATCTGCAGTCAAACTGCACTCACAGAAGGTTCTGCTGGAAATCACCTATCTACAGCTGCAGAGGGCTCAGCATGAGATCATTCACCTCTTCTTTACATCTCAGTTTTTACCCTGACAGAAAATCCATGCAACCCTTTTTGGTGTTGTTTTATTCCCTATGCATCAACCCAACCTTAAACATAGATGACTTGTCAGACAACAAATAGGAAGGAAAATAAAACCCAAAACTGGTTATGAGGAAGGAAGGAAGGAAGGAAGGAAGGAAAGGTGCAGTACATGTTCATCAGTGCCCTGGGGAGCTAGAAGGCCCTGCAGCTCCATCAGTGCAGGAACAAGCCCCCTTTCCAGTGGACAGCCAGCTGTAGGAAGGGTTTATCTTGATACCAGAACAGCCATAAAGAAATAAAAGAAATCTGAGTTGATTAACAGGTAAGAATGGGAATGTTAACTTGTTTCTTTAGCACGTGAAAGTGGATTCCAAGTCTTATCTAGATCTTTGCTGATTTCCATGACACATCATCTGCTTGTTGGAAGAAGAGGAGGATTTCTCCACTAATAAGACCTAGGGCATTTTATGTCAACGAAGCCTAACGATAGTATGTGAGCAGAAACCAAGGGTCAAATAATTTTTCTTTTTCTATAAAATTATGTAGTCAGAACTATTACTATCCATGTTAAATTTTGTTGAATTTTTTCCTTAGTCTGCGTTTATTCATCATTAGGAAAGACAAACAAAAAGGTTTACACTTATAATCAAGTCTTCCTAGAATGACTACATCAATGTATCTGCAAAAATACATTACATGTGGATGAATGCTGTACCATACCCCAAATAAATCTAACAGACACTTTTTAAAATCTGAAAACATAGCCACGAAAAATTAATTTTGCCCAAAATGAAAAAACCGTCATGACTTTAGCTGGTTCTACACGTTGTTGACTTAAATCACCATAGAATAGCTTGCATTTCTCTAACATTTCAGTTTTAGCCCCCTCAAGAACTGCACATCTCTGTAAACACAGTTACTGATCAAGGAGTCATCCCTGTATTTGGCTCTCTTCCATAATGCAAAGGGGAACCCATTATAAATTCACTTTACCCAAATTTCACTTCTATAGACACAACAACCGTAATTTATAAGTGCTACAACTCATACGTAATTCAGCTTCTGTATTTTCACCTGTACTAAGTGTGAAAGGTTTTTAGTCTCAAAATGCAGATAAAGGACTGAAAAAGAAAGGAAAGCCATCTCCTATGCTCTCTACTCTCCACCTCTCCTTCAATTCAGGGATCAAAGGATCTACAAACTGCAAAAGGAGAATCTTTTCACCACAGGCAAAGATTTTTCACCTTCCTTCCACTGCCCAATAACTCCAAAAAACTCTATAACTAAAGCCAAGCAAAGGACTTTTTCAAACAAAAATCCTCAGTCAAATCTAGGATAATTTATCACCTTCCGTTCTCACTCAGGCCCCAATTAAATTTCAAAACACTAAAGAAACAACATCAGAAAAAACCAGAAGTTTGTGAAACACAAAAGTAACAAACTATGTGATTGAACCCAAGATCTTCACTGAGTTAGACTATGTCATAAGGATACTTATGTCTGTATTGCAATCTAGAGTTTTTTAATCCATCCAAACTATACATAGCTTTAAAAATACACTTTACATTATGCTTTTATTTTAATCTTTAACTAGTTCTTCAACCTATAAATACATTAGGATATTAGTAAACACGTGTTCCTCCTAGTTTTTCAAGATCCTTTTGCTCCTAGCAGCTCTGAGATAGGAAATGTTTTAATTTTGGGATATTGTAAATTACTGAAGAGGCTTTCTGTGCTTGTCAAACTTTTACTAATGGTACCTGATTTTGCTGATATTATTACAAACTACACATCTGTTTCACATCTGCTGTATTTTGTAACAAATGGCTCATTATCTTTGACTTTACATTTATTGAAATTACACAGATAAGGAACTATATATGAAACTGCAACCATCATGTTTGCCAGCATCTTTATTAATTGTTCAATCTGATGAATGGCTAAAGTATTCAGCTATGACAAGAAGAAACCTATCTCTAAAGGCTGAGAAATTATTGTAGTGATCTAAATCCAGTCTTATCCTGAGGCTTCTTTTGAGGGGGAGGAAAAAAATAAAAGTCAGATGCTCTTGCAAGCTGCTGGATCTTTTTCACACCCCAGTCCAGCAAGAAAGAACCTGCAATCACAAGGTCACTGAATGTAAGATTTCTTGATACTCTTGTGTTAGTGATGACAACTACAGAAACTGGGGCAAAAATCCAATTGCCTTCATTAATGTGCCTGCAAAGCATGTGAGCACATGAATACAAGCAAGATGCGGCCCAAGTACACAGGAGTAAATTAGTCAACCCTGCACTTTATTACTTATTCTTTTATTATATATTACTATATTATACTTATTTATTACTTATTATTATCTCTAAAGTAACTGTAAACATTCCCTCTTAGTTCAATAGCCTCTAGATCAGGTTTACCACACATATTAATGTGTGTTTCCCAGTGTAGAAAAAAAGCATCCACATGGTCTGTACACACCACTTTAAGGATCCTATACAAGTGCTCCACTGGACCCATAATGAGAATCTATAGACATTAGGTAAATACATTTTTCTTCTTGTGTGTTTGCATACATCCCTTTTCATCTAATGCAGTTGGTCAATGCATTTACAGTCATACAGAGCTTTGAAATTCATTCATTTCCCAAAATAGCCAAATTGCATTTATCTTTCAGGCGTGCTACAAGGCATGAGTTTTTGAAATAGCATTTAGGGAAGGCTGAGGAACAAAGGAACTGCAACGCTGGATCGGATCCAAGGTCCTGTCTCTGACAGCAGTCACCACCAGCTGCTTCACAGAAAGAAACAAGAATCTGCAGTAGGTAGACAAGGATAATCTTGCCACACATTAGGGTTCATCCTAATTTCCAGCTACTAAAGACTGGCTTGAACTCTGAAACCTGAGGTATAATATCCACTTGAAAATGTTATCATTATTATCAGTGCTGCAGATACCCCTGTTATCTAAGTAAATGTCATAGCGTGTATCTGAATACTGCCTCAGTGGAATCATTTAGCAAACTTCAATCTAAAAAAAGTTACATAAAACCCCCACGTATCTCTTTGTCTCAGTTCTGAATTTGACACTTCAGAATTTAACAGACTAATAGGAATAGAAACAAAAGCCTTCTTTTTATCTTGCATATATATCTCAAAATCTACATGTTTATTACATCCCTTCTCTTTCATTTTCTGTCTTCTAACCCGAACATATTTTTCTCTTGTTTTCATTAGTTTTTCCAATAATCTAACCTTTGTGTGATAAAACATTTATCTGCACGAATCTGGTTCCTTACCTATTATTATTTTTTGTCTGAGGGTTTGTTGTTGATTTCTGTTTGGTTGGGATTTTTTATAATTTCTTTTCCAGGGATGAAAGATTAATCTACGTTAGTTTTCAGAATGTAACATCATTACAATATATCACTAATAACAGAATAAGGATTCCAGAATTTAGTCCTGAATCAATGGTCTTGAATAGTTGAGCAGTTAGAGAAAGACTGAGCAGTTTATATGATGACAAAAGGATGGACTGCTGGACAGATCAAAGATCTTGCTACTAAAATGAAGAAGATCACAAGAAGGTTGGTAACATGCTTTCATTACAACACTGGCAGTTTTGCATGGACACAAACTCTGTTCTTAGTCAGAAAAGGACGAGGTGGATTTCCTGAACACAAAATACCTAATTCATCAATTTGCCCATATGCATATACACCTTTACAAAGGATGAAATAGACTACTGTAAGTATGGAAACAGCTATCAAGTAGTGAAGCTTAACCCACCTTCCAAAAAATTGAAGTAAGAGCACAATTGTAAGAGTAATGTTGAGTAAGGGGGAAAAAAAGTGAGTACGAGTAAAAATGAAGATGTATGCAAATTTGTTATAAATATAAGGACGTTTTACCAGATGGAGAAATTGGGCAGTTCGTCATCATGTTCTCACACCCGCAGAGTTGTTCTAAAACTACTCTTCATGAAAGAAAATATAATTGGCTGTGCAAGTAAACTGTCTAAATAAATCTTGATATTATATAAGAACCATTTGAAATTATTTTCTTTACTTATCTGAGCATATAATCTGGAAACATAGAGATACTCTGCCTCATGGCCACTCTGTCTAGAACCAGTATGCCCCATTCAAAATTCTTTCTACCATACTGGGGAACTGGAAAATTGCTGAAGGTCTTGAGTGAAACAATACCCATGACAGCAAGAATGTACCTAACTAGCACCTATTAAAATGTCAGAGACCAATAAAATGGAATAATTTTTGTTTAATAACAATTAGAGTTATTACTATGAATATATTTAATTGCTGCTACCAGCACAAGAATAACATAACCCATCTTCAGTGCTCTTTAAATACAGTGATATCTTTAGATACCCTCTCAGCTGATATCCATAGCACCTTCACTTCTTCCAAGAGCTGATATTTGAAAACTCCACAATACAGTTTACAATGTCCAAGGAGCACAATGTGCCTGGAGAGATACTGATACCTTTCAAATGCAGCAATGTATCTCTGTCATTCAATTTTTGTAGGAAAAGATATCAGCAAGACAGACAATTTCTAAATTAAAATTTAAATTCACTGAAAATAAGTTTTAAAATAAACACTTTCATTTGTATTTTTGTGTCCTGATTTTGTTGATTATTCACTTATGAGATAGAATTCCAAAACTTACTGTTAATAATATTAAAAATTCGATCTTTTGTCAATGACATATGAGAATACAAACCTAGAAACCTCTGAAAGTTTGAATCCTGACACAATGTGCCATTAGACTGTCAGTGACAGTCCTGACACACACGAATTTATTTTGCTGGGTAGCATCAACTTTTAAAGCATGATTTATGACTATTTTAAAATTAAACTCCCACATAACTTATGTAAAATTTAAGCAAAATTATAATTTTAAGTGTTTCACATAACAGAAATTGTTGCTAAGAATGTCCATATACTTTAAATTACTAAAAGAATACCTCAGATCAGAGGTATTGTTCTGCAATATAATTTATAACTGTCAATATAAACAAAAAATTTCAAAATTAATTCCTAGTTGATTATTGATAAACTTTATCTCAATAAAATATATGTAGCAAAGAAGCTGGTTAAATACTCATTGCATATTCTATTAAGCATCGTATTTCATACACCTCAAGAAAAAATTTAGAAGTTATTTTAGAACAAAATTGATTTTTTGGTGTTTTGGTCTTGATAATTTCTGTTTTTAAATATTGAAGAGAAAACCCACAAACCTACATTTTGGCCCATTATTGCTCTGTAAGAGCTATCTGATTGAGCTCAAATATTCTCAAACATTTGACACTCAGAGATCTATAGTCACTCAAAGTCACAGACCATTACTCAGGCACAAATCCTAATAAAAGTCATCTGAGAGTATCCGTATGAGTAGAAACCGCCCCCAAAGCACCCACTCACATGGGTTGCACACCTGCTCAGGGTGATGCACAGACGCTCTACCTATGCCCACAGCACAGCCTCCACCTTCACACTTCCCAGCTCAGCCTGTTCTGGTGTATTACTATTTATACAAGTTTTACACTTCAAGTACTTCTAGTACTCTTATTATTATTGTTCAGCAAGGACAGTCTTCACATCAGATCTTCGTATTTAGGTACATGAGCCCAACAGAATCAGAAGGTTCATGTTTGTGTTCTGTATAAATATTTATAGCTGGATATTTCAGGGTTTGAACGTGCAGTGTTTAACAGATCACTGGCAGCCCACTAAGCTCTCCAGTGTGAGGCCTCTGAGAACATACTGGCCACGCATAGCCCACATAGCCTTCTCCTCCTCCTCATTTCCAGCTGTGGGCATAGATGCCCAGCTTCTTTGCTTCGGAGTTATGAAAGCACTAGAGGACAATCTTACAGAAAGCCTAATGACAATACAGATTTGGAGGGAGTAACTGCTATGTATTCAAGAAAATAATATGTCAAGGGAAAAAACAGAAAGCAGAGGACTAGGTGACTGGTCAGGCAGCACAGGAAGAAGCTGAAAAGCAAGAAGAAAGTGCATTCAGTGGAGAAGGGGAATCCAGAAGCAAGAAAACTTGTCATAGGAACAATGGAAAAGGTGACAGGGAAAGAAATAGAAGATGAGCAGGAGACACAAGGAATGAATACGCATTAAAACAGATAAACAGATTAGCCATTAGCTTTTCTTAGCCAAGAAAAATATCCTAAGAGAACTAAAAATATCCAAAGATTTCTCCAGTTGCACTTTCAGCTGCTATAGCTCTGAAGGGCTGTAACAGGGAGGTAGAGAGAGGTTGGTTGTGGTCAGGAAAGGAAGAAACAGACTGTATTCAATAATGACTGGAACAAGTAGATTAGTAACGGGACTGAGTGAAGTCTGAAACACACTACAAATGTTGCCCATCCTACTGAAAAATTTGAAAGTTCAAAGCTTAGTTTTGCTCTGGAATAGTCTTAGAATCATCTTTCCAATCTTTTCTTCAGATATTAAAAAAAAAAAAAAAATAAAGGAATATTGTATAACCATAACATTTTTCATGAGTCTAAAGCTAAACCATAAAAACCTATCCAGTTTCAGAATAAACACACATTGTCTAAACAAAGACTAGAGATTTCTCTCCTTGTTTAGTTTATTCACTGTTATAAAATTTAGAGTACTCTAATGCATCTAGGAAGAAAAAAAAAAAAGAAAAGTGTTCTGTTTTCTTCCACAAGGTCCCCTGTGCCTGTAAAAAACAGAAGTTGACTCTTCCATTTTACAGCCCTTCTCTCAATACCATGCACCACAGACATGACCGTTTCTCTCCAAAAAGAAGTGAATGGAATTATGTCATAAGCCTATCAACTCTGTTTTCCAGAGGGGCAATAAGAATGACATAAGGCAGACATCCAGGTGTGGTGCATGTTTCCAAGCTTGCCTAAGGGAACTGATTCCAAGCTCAATTAGGTTTGTCAATTAGGCTTGTTTTGCAGTGATGTAATACTGCTCCTTGCAGGTCACTTGTTTGACACACCGGAAATATATTCAGAAACAGAGCCCTATGGAAAGCAGTTTGAACATGAAACTGAGCCTTTCATATGGAAGGATATTCACAAAGTCAGCATGTTAAATATATTCATTTAACATAGTTTTCCCTGAGTTTCATTATTGAATTAATCTTTTCAATGAAGCCAAGAAGAAAAAACTTTACATTCACAAACTTTTTTTTTCAAAGTTGTTGAGATACCATATTAAAGGGCATCAGAGATAAAGTAATAGTGAAGAATTCCAGAAAAGAAATATGACTTAAAAACTAAGGTCTTCAGTAGTCTGGTTTACACTGTAAGTTCATCCACAGCAACATGAGGGCCATTTGAGACTGACTATTCAGAAAAGCTTGCTTCCGTTTCAGCTGCCTACAAGACGTGTTTACTACATGAACAGTCACAGTTCTGGCAAGTGATATCAGCAGCATAATCCCTATATCAGTACAAACTGCACAATATATCTCTCAGAATTTACTGCACTACTGAAACATAAAGATGAAAGATTTCAATTACCTAAATCATGCAATAGATTAAAAATGTATTATCAGAGGTTTTAAGACTTTTCATGTTACCCAACCACACAATTAGCGTGCCTACAGCTGAAAACAAATATCCCAGAATACAAGACACAAATTTAAAAAAAACCAACCAACCATTCTACCAGAATAAGAGATGGCTGTTGCTACAACATCAGTAAACAAAAGTTAGACTGCAGTTACAGATGACACCATATAATAATTATACTTAACATTTACCATAAACTTTTAATGTTCTGATAGTACCCTCTGTAACAGGGATACTATCATTTCCCACCTCACTCAGCTGTAAAACCTAGTTGTATATTTTATTTGTAAAGTATCCCTGTTACAGAGATACTAAGTTTTTAAATATTTATAAAACTGCAAAGAAACCAAATGAGCTCTTTAGATTCTCACAGGAATGAGAATTGGACATGAGAAGGATCTTTCTTACTTTTCTCCAGCACATATACATACAGAATTTGTTCCAGTCATACAAATGAAGTACTGTGAAAATTAAAAGTTTTGATGAAGTTTTACTTGGGAGAAGTTTTCCTCAGCAAATGTTTCCCCAGTGCAACACAGAATTTCTGGTGCAAAGAAGACCAAGGCCCACAATAGGGGAAAAAAAAAAAAAAAAAAATAGATTGAGGAAATCAATTTTGAGCCTATTCCCCAAACCTTTAACATTTATTTTAGGGAGTTAAATGCCTCACAGAGGAAACGCTAGAAGAGACTTATCTGAGGACAGACAGCTATCTAGAAGCCGGAACAATCCTCGGTGATATGGATATGCAAGAAAACTAAGACTCATTGCCTAATCATCCATGGTTCACAGTATTTGAACTGGAAGATCACACGATAGTATCTCTCTCTCTTAGTTTTTGTTTGTTTGTTTTGTTTTAAGGCAACAAAACAAAAGCCTTCAGAAAACCTTTAATATAAACTAAGCACAGACTTTGGACAAGCACAACAGAATGGGGAATTCTTTTCCTACCTATCTCACTCTGTACATTTCTCAACAGCTATCCTTAATACATTGCAAGGTGTGGCAAGAATGGGAAGAGGAAAAAGCAAAACACCGCCACTTTAAGAATCCATAGATAAATGTAGATGTATGCTGCTGTCTGAAAAGCTTGACAGTACCCACCTAAACTACATATTTTATTCTTTGGAGTAATACCTTATTTATAGAAATGCTGATTCTTAGATTCTTTAAAGCCTGACATTGCAATGAGTACGGCTTTCCCAGTTTCACATCTTCTGGCAAATCAGATCTTGAAAATGAACTAAGAATGCCTTACATTTGGACTTCACAATGGTAAACACTGAAAGTACTACCCTACAGAGAGCCATGAGGAAATATCCGAGACATCAGAAGCACAGAAAACGTGTTACATCACATCCCACTGTTACAGCATGCCAGGATGCTCGTTATAAGGAGAAGTAGCATGACGCAGAATTCATGCAAAGGTTAAAGGTCTGTAGACAAACATACAGGAAACCACACAGCTCATCAAGTTCATCTGCTCAACGTCAATAGCTTCCTTACCACCACTCATCTCCTCAGCACTGTCACAACATTTCCTCATGAGCTCTTCTCTTCCCCAGAGCCCTTGCTCCAGAGTTCCCAAGGTGCTGGCTTCACTGCCAAGACTGAACTTTGGGGCTGTTGCATAAAAAGCTGCTGGTTTACATGCAATTGGAAACATCAGTTCCAGAAACAACTCCTAACCCTACTGTGCATCTGTCAGACTCTTATTATCTGTAGATTTTTCACAAAGATGGAAATTTCATCAGAAAACGTACTTTTCAGCTTCTATAACATCCTACACTACAATACCTCTGGGAGCTTTAAGTTCAAGCAACAGGGTGATTCCAAGCACACTCACTGAAACAACCTCTTCCTTATGAAAATGTTAAAATGCACACAGAATACCTATAAATAACATCCCAGAGGCCATTTCATTCTGTTTCTGGTAAATTTCTCCAGCTCTTCCACAAAAAGGAAAAACAGGGAAAAAGGGACCTACCAAAAGAAGATTGATTCAACAGAGTTAGGACTACAACTATAAGGAGTTATATATATAATTATTATAACTATATTTAACTATAGATCTATCGTTTTCTGTCACCAAATCAAAAATATTTTCTCATGTGGTCTACAGAATGAAAACTAAGTAGCAAACACAACCCATTGGAGAAAAGCAAAATGCAAATAACTTTTAGAACACAGGTGAATCCATCCTGTATCAGCCTCTTTGGGGGACCTTAGCTGTGGATGGTTTTAAAGCATTTTATTTGCTTGGAAATAATGATAGGTCAATTAGTCTAACGGGTCTATAAAATTTGCATGGAACTCATTGAAGTTTTTGAAGTATGTCAGTAGGTACTGACAAACTGACTTTGGGCATTGCCCCATTTGGTCATGTTGCAGAAATTCTCAGTATCTGGGACCAAACTGTTACCAGCCTGAACAAAAAAAAAAAAGAAAAAAAAAAAAAGAGGAGTTCTACAGCTTCAGTTGTAAGCCCTTGAGATGCAGTAAAAGCAGGGGTTAATTATATCTAAGGTACAAAGTTTGCATACACTGAACACAATGTCAGCAAGGATTACCTTGTTTTATCCTGTTATCTCACGCATAGAGTGACCACACAAGTTTGCGTGTGAACAACTCACACCCCTGAGTGCGAAGCTTGGATTTGTCCTTCTTTAGTGGCCTTGCTGTGGAAGAAGCCATCCTAACGGCAGATACCAGTAAAATTACTCGTAGGAAGCCAAAACCCCAGATGGTAAGATTGATCTAGCAAGAACACACATTTTGGTTATGCTGCTAAAAGAGGCTGAGCACCCGCTGTCCCATCACCTTTGATCAGGTGTCAGTACTTCACAGGCCAAGACTAATGTAGTTTTTAAGGAAGGTTTAGCAAGAAAAGTATTTAGGAAATACTGGAGGAAGATCAGTTTCATTAATACATATAGAACTTTCTAATTTTTTGTTAAAAACACTTGGAACATGGTTCAAGGCCAGTGTGTAGCAATGACATACATTTTCATTTCTGAAGAACTACTACACACTAAAAGAAAACAACGATTGGGTTATCTACTGAGCAGAAAACCTCAAAGTGATTGCTTTTAAGGCTAACAGGAACTATACACAACTAACTCTTCACACATCTACCTGTCTCTCATCACAGCTAAGCAGCAGCAACAAAAACTTCCATAAAATATTTAATGGTCCAAACTTTCCAAGGTCACATTCCTATATCCAAACAAAAAAACAATGACAAAGAAGTGTCAACAGTGATCATACTGCACAGTCTCTTACTGTTGTCCTTCTCTCGAGCATAACCTTAAACACTTAGTGCCATGAATTATAATGTTTAATTACTCTCACTGTGAAACAAGAGGTACTAAAAAAATCCCACATCAAACTGAGTAAATACACATTTCTTATTATACATAATTATGCATATGAATCTTCCTAAACAATAATGGACCAGAAGCAAATGGGTCAAGTTAACTATGACCACTCACTTAAGTATATTTATTTGTGAGTGTTAATTTGGAAAAAATAACATTTTGTTTGCAGTTGCTTCTGCTCTTTGAACTTGAGTGTTCCTCAGCTGTAAGCAAGTAAGACCTAACAATTCACACTTAGGAACAAAATATTTTTGTGATTAGAAAAACACAGTGTCTGCATATTTGGCATATATGTTCACCACATTCTCCTCAATAAATTAAACAAAACCACACAGACATAGTGAACACAACCTTTGGCTGAACTAGTTTTCAGAATATAAAATAACTAATTAATACAAAGGAGGCTGCTGGAAAATTTGATCACTTATTTAACAATAGAGCTGTTGGGAATGGACCACCATTGTTGTTAGTAACACATTTGGGTGGAAAACAAGGAAATAAACTCATCGAGACACACTTGCCTACTGAAATACCAGTGAAGCTAGGTCCCGAGGTCAGCGAGGTTGCTGATAACTCTAAAGGATGAAGAGTTGGTATTAAGGAGGCTGAAGTCCTAAATCAGTAAGATAAGAGTTCTAGAAAAGTATTCAGATGCTCTGCAAAGTGAGAAGAGGCCACAACTCAACTCCTCCTCCACAGTTAAGAAAGGGGTCGGTCAGGCACCGAGCGAGCAGGGGCCACGGCAGCGGCTGTATTCACCACGGCGCAGCACACGCTGGAGGAGACCAAACTGCAGCAGGTACTAGTCTAAGAAACACGCGTGGACTCGCACGGCTGAAAGCCCCGCATCTGGTTACCCCCCGCGCCTAGCCCTCCCTCGGGCTCCCCTCCACCCTCCTCTCCCATTCGTGCACTTTACCATACACACATTCATCGGGCACCCGGCGTCGAGGGCCCGCCCCGAGGAGTGGGGGCGACAGGTTGAGACGGAGGAGGGAGCCGGTGGGAGGCGGCCCCCGCTCCCGCCGCGGGGGCGGGCAGGGACCCGGGAGGAGCCACCACGCTCCGGCGCCGCCTGCGGGGCCCGGCACGGCTTCTCCGCGCTGACGGCTTGTGCTGCGGGGCACGGTCCCGCCTCGGAACCTTTGAGCCTCTGCAACTTCCACGTCCCCGGCCGCGGAGCCCTCGGGCACGACGCCTCCGGGAGACACGGAGCGCAGGCGGCCGGTCCAGCCCTGCCCGCCGCCGCCGCGCCCCTCTCCCACCTCAGCCGGAGGCGCTGGGGAAGTGGGAAGTCCCAGAAAAGCAGATCCCGGGAACCTTCCCTTCCCCAGGTGAGAGGAAGCTCCAGCTCCGCTTGTGGCTGCTGCCCCGGGAGGGAGCAGGTGAGCCCGGGACTCCCCCCGCCTCCTCCCCCGCACACACACACCACCGCAAATAAAGCCGAGACAAAGTCACCATCTGGGGAGGGGGGTGGGGAGCTGCATTAGACGTGGAAGTCACTTACCGGCTTTGCAAGGGTCCTTATAATCTATCGCTTCAGCTTTATCCTCTTCAGTGAAGTCGTAAGTGTAGTCATAGTCGAGGCCAGCGCAGGAGGAAGGCTTCCCACAGACAGTCCACCCGGCCAGCCACAGTGCCATCCTCCAGCACAGCATTTTCATCCTCCCTCGGGCAGAGAGGTGGTGGGCAGGGTGCAGATGAATTAGGCAGCCGGTTCAGCTGTCCACGCCGGCTTAGGAAAGGAGGGTAGGGGATGGAGGAACCACAGGGGTTGGGGAATTGGGGTTGGATTTTTCTTTTTTTTTTTTTTTTTTCCCTTCCTCCACCTGGAGGCTCTCCCCAGAGACGGCGCTCTCTAGGTACCCCCAGTCAGACGGGTGCAGCGCTGAGTGAGGAGCATGAGCGCCGCTGCCCCTCCTGCCCCCCAGCCCGCCACCTCGCCAGGGAGAAGTCGCTGGGTGTGTGGGTGGGCGCAGGGGGTGGATTCAGGCCGCGAGATCCTGTCTGTCAGGGCGTCCCCTCGCCTCTGTCAAACCCCAGACAAACTTCCCGCGGAGGAGGAGGAGGCGGCGGCGGCCGCTGCCCGCGTCCCGCTCCTCGCCCGGTCCCGCTGCTGCTGCTGCTGCCAGAAGATGGATCCGGGCTGCACATCAGCAAACTACCACGGGGAGAGGGGGAAAGAGAAAGAAAGAAGGAAAGAAACGGGAGCCGGGGGGTGGGGTGCACTAGAGCAAACCGCGGAGCCCTGGTGATGGGAGGCAGCAGCTACGCTGAGGGAACAGAGAAAAGTGTCAGAGCTTCCCCCTCTCCGCACAAACACTTACTCTAAGCTCTGTCTCTGCTCTGTCCGCCCCCCCCCCCCCCCCGCCCCACACACACACACTCACTCCTCCGTCCCTCTTTAAGTTAAGAAAAAACCTTACAAGCAACTAACACACAGTCGTCAGCATCCTGCTTACTTATTCATACAGTCAGGGTCAGGATCCGGGCTGCTTCTGATCTGCTCCCTTGATAGTCTTATGGAAACACACGCGCATTCACTATATGCCTCTATCTCCATATAGATTTCTCTCTAGATAAGCAGTGCATGGCATTTAAACAACAACAACAAAAGAATCGAGATCAGATAGAACAACGCGCAGATCGACACCCGGCAGCCAAAAAAGCTCGAGAGAATGGGTGATGAGGAGGACGATGAGAGGAATTAACTGCAATTTAAGAGACGGGAAAATAAATCAGTGGCTGTGTATTTCTCCTGCTGCTGCGGCTGCTTTGCAGTGTTAGCCCCATGAGCTGACGGGGAGGGGGGTTAAGGAGGGAGGGGGAGGGGGAAAGAGAAAAGTTTAAGCGTCCGTAGTTTGTTTAAAACAGAGGAAGGCAATATAAAAGGTCCATTGGTCTCCAGAAGTTCAGCCAAGCAGCTGGGAACGGGTTTCCAAAATGAAAGTAAGAACAAACAAACAAACAGAAAAAAAAAATTAAAAATAATCAAGGCAAACAAAAAGTAAAATTGCAGCAGCGCCGAGATCTTGCAGTCAGGCTTTCCTGTTCTCACGTGGATCTCCAGGAAAGTGGTGGAGGTTTATTTTCCAAGCGAAGTTTCCGCGGGAGCCGCCGCCCCGCTCCGCGGTGTCCAGCTCCGCCGGTTCAGCTCCCAGGCGCCCCGAGCCGCTGCCGCCTGCGCGGGGCCGGGTTTTGTTTTAAAGCCCGAAAAGGGATCAGCGCGCAAAGCCTCCTTTCAGCCGATCAACCTGGAGGAGGATGGGGGGAGGAGGGAGGAGGGGTGGAGATACGTGCTGCTGGAATAAAATAAGATCAAGCGGAAAATTTAAAAAAAAAAAAAAAAGATATGTATATATGGGTAGCTAAAGATCTCCCTCCCTCCCTGCCTGCCTGCCTCCTCCCCTCCCCGAGACGGGCAGCTCCGTTAGAGCAGAAACGCCTGAAACTGTTTCAGACCAAGGTGAGACTTTTCCGTAGCAAACTCTACTCCTCCTCCTTTTACGAGTTTCCATGGAAAAGGGCGGTGGGGGGACTGAGGGGTGGGTAGCAGGGAGTTTCTCTCGCTCCCATTTCGCCGGGGTGTCACATTTAACACGGACTTTTGAAAGGGCTGCCGCGAAGAAGCCGCTGAGCCTTTCTCTCACACCCGAGCCCGCACAGGCTCGCTTTTTTACCGCAGCACTTCCCGGTCGCCTTCCTCCTGTAGCAAGGGTGGAAATCCGGAGATAGTCCCTTCCCCCGGCTGTGCCAGGAGCGCAGGCAGAGCCGGCGGCGCGGCGCGCCCCTCACCACTGCCTCGGGGCGCAGCGCCTCCCGGGTACCCGCCCTCCGCGCCCCTTCCCTCCGCGGGCCGAGGTGCCGCCCCAGGTGCCGCCGCGGAACGGGGAGGGGGTTGTGTGTGGGGGACGGGGGTGTAGCGCAGAGACGGCCCCGGGGGGGGCGCGGTGAAAGGCAGTTACGCAAACTCCGGGCAGGCACAGCTTGGTATCGCCGCTATCGTGGCCGAGATGCTCCCAAAACCGGGGAAGGGAAGGGGGGGGGGAAGGGAGGGAGGGAGAAGGCGAGACAACAACTGTACCGCCTGCCCGAAGTTGCCCCCGTCTGTCCCTCCCCCCCCCTCGAATGGGGGGTTAGTGCTGCTATAGATAGGTACTCTCAGCGCTTCATGCCGTTAAAACTGGGAAGGTCAGTTAAGACGGAGCTAATAACAGCTTAATAACAGAGCATATTAAGGAGTCTAGCGCCGGGTAACGTCAGAGCCTTTGAGGCATCCGTGCATTTTGCTTCCATACATTCCTGGCACCCAGGTTGTGGCCGCGTTACTCCCAACTCTATCTTGCTGCCCCAAAGTTGAAAGCCAAGGAAGGAGTCGCTGCCACTGAAAAGCTGCAGCCTTCGGTAATAGAATAGCTATTCTCTGTCCCAGCAGCTCAGTTCGCTGTGTGTCACAAGGCCCCCAAAAAGCACCACATACCAGATCACAGAAAAGCCTGAAAAACTTGGGGCCTTTTCCTTTCTTCTCTTCTTCAAGGTAATTTCTGTGACCAACCACCCCAAACATTTGGAACTGACTCCAAGAAATTTATCAGAGACCCTTCCCTGTCAAACCATCAGAGCAGTGTTGGGGCTGGTGACTGCCTTCACCTGCACAGTGTCATGGTTTGGTGGGCCCTGTTTTGCTAAAGAAGCCAGTTTGACCCAATCAGAAACCTACTTTCTGTTACACATGTCCACAAATCAGATCATTTATCCTACATTTAATTACACGCTCATTTCACATATCAGACCTCCCTAACCTGGTTCTGTTATTCTGCTCAGTCTTGTTTTGTACGTGCAGACCTTTAAAAAGTTAGTTTTCTTTCCTGCACCTCAACCCCCAAAAGAAGCAACCCCTGTCTAACAAGCACATGTTTGTCAATAGAGCTTTAGAAACGCTGATTTTGCCGATTGCTTTACAGGCCCAGAAGAGGAATGTACAACGTGCGATCCTTAACACGCCGGTCTCCCCAGTGAGGAGATTATATTAGTCTCCTTCCAGCGGGAGATTAACTCTTCCAGCAAGGTAGGCACTGACGTCACCCTCAGCCTCCAGCCAGCAATCTGCCCCCGACCTCAGCATCACCAGCACTGTCAGAGCAGCACCAACCACTCACAGCCTGGAGGACAGCTGGCCTTGCAGAGCCCTGACTAAGACAGGAAACGAACTCAGGAACGCTAGATGGGAATCATGCAGAACATAAGTGCTGTAACAAATAAATGTGTGGATAGGTCAGGGTAAAAGCTGTTTTCTGCTTGTAATCCAGAGCAGCTATACATTAGAATTACTATCTAAAATCAGGGCTGCAGCTCTGCAGAAACTATTCTATGTCACCTAGATATTAATATTCCCATCAGTCACATTAGTAAAAACCTTTCCTCATATTAAGAGAAATTTTTTCCTAGTAACCAAACTGGTTGACATTTAAAAAACCAAAAAAACCCAACTTTCTCCCCAAGTAACCTGTTAAATATTCAATCTAGCTCCTCTCATGATCCAAAATTTTGAAACATTTTAAGTACAAAATATTTCTTTCTTATCACACATTCATGTCTACCATTCCAAAAAGCTCACAACTCTGATAATCCATCTGACAACACAGTCAATCAAAAATCCATCCTACAGCCGTTTCCAAAGAAACGAACACATAGCCAGGAAGACAGAATGCTTAAGCTGGAAGGAAACCAACCAAAGGAACACAACAGCAACAACAAAACTCCAAGCATTTCCCCCTTTCCTTTAAATTTCCTGGTTTGGGGGTATATTGCAGGGACGCAGATAATGGTAAATGCAGTTATGTTAAAAGTGGTGGTGGTATTTTTATATATATATATATATTAATTTTATTTTTTTTAAAATCAGGAAGCTAGAGGCTTTTCTGCTCTTCCTACACACGAACACAGAGAAAGAAAAAAAAAAAAAGAAAAACAACACAGAAAAAACCCCCACCACTTAAAAAAAGGACAAGTATATAAGAAAGACAGACACAAGCACAGAACTAAACAAACACATCTGAAACATCGTTGTTCACACCTCCTCCTCATTCTTTGGCTATCTGTCTCCTTCTCAGGCCTCCACCTCGTGTGGAGTTTTAGGTGGGTGGACACAATGGGCTTATTCACAAACATCAAGCTCAGCACATGCCTAAGGCTTTGAAGGCTGAAGACCATGGCTGGTCAGTTCCTTGGGACTGGGACTCGTGGGATTTTTCAGGAGGCTAACAGTGACGTCCAGTGAGAGCTGGTTACCTTCCTGCTTTTATCTCCCAATAAACCCATTCCTTGTCTCTGAGGTATCTAGTGCTCTTCTGAAATAGATGAAACTATGTTTAAGTTCCCAGTTCCACAAACTGTTGTTCTGTAGGGAAATACTGAAGTTGACAGCACATTGTAGAAAATAGGCTGTCTACAGGAAAAAACAGGCATATACACAATCATAAATACATACCAAGTAAACTATATAAACTGAAATTAAGTTTTTGAAGCTAAAAATCAAGCACTCACGATCTTAAGAGCAGCGAGTTCACCTGTGAAGCCTTATTTCTCCACTCTCTCCCACGTCTACTCATGCATTATGGAAGTTGTTCGTTGCATGTTCATATACAATATTTTTTCTCCTACACATCTCTCTGGTAATTAACAAGAAGCCCTTCAATGCTATGTTTTCTGTTTTGTTTTTGAAAGCATACCCCATGCTTTATTCATTACACACTTATTCAGATCCTACTCTGCATACAGAGTTATTAATTTCCTCATGGGCTTTTAATGTAGTTTGTTGCTACAGTATTCATGTGTTTCAAAAATATTAATTAGTTTGGTTTCATAATACACCCCTCAGATGACGGGATATTGTGATGGGATATGAATATTACACATGGGAAACAGCTATAAATTGCCTGGTTTGATATCTTGTAGACTTGTCAGGGCTTGGCACTATAGAAAACATTATTTCTTCAAGGCCTGGTTCCCACTGGTTTCAGTTGCAGTAATTTTACTCACCGAGTACCCAGAACTATTTCTAATCAAACCCTGGAGTTCTCAGGCATCTGAAAATGAGAAGCAAATAATTAACAAGAAGTGTAATTTTAAAGCCTTGAATCAGCTTTATCAAGCCACTCTGTGGCAAAGACATGGTCTGAGTCAAATTTCAAGCTGTTATGTTTGCTGAAGACTTTAGACACCACTTCTCTTCCCATAATTCCTTTTCTTCAATACTTCTTTCAGTTTCTAGAGTAAGTATGACCAGACTCCTGCCAGCAACAGCTTCATCATTAGTGACACCCACATAATTCATCCACCTCTTCAAATCTTCTGCTCCTCCACACAGTACCTGCTAGCATGAGTAGGTAGTCCTGTGTTTGGCCCAGCGTTTGAAAAGATGTGTCTCTCTTCACCACTGGATTTCACAGTTATTACTGGCAGAAGAGGGACAGCAAATCTTGGGATTCCTTCCAAGCTCTGGGAGAGGGCGTTTTTTAATAGCACACTCCCATCTGCTTGCTTCCTATTCCCATGTTTTGCCTTATCTTGGCTTGTTATTTCTAACCTGTCTTCGTTCTCTCTTCAGTCT
Organism: Scolopax mira; assembly: GCA_004320125.1. Lineage (NCBI taxonomy): Eukaryota > Metazoa > Chordata > Aves > Charadriiformes > Scolopacidae > Scolopax > Scolopax mira. Next base: position 156,071 of record BJBW01002276.1, on the reverse strand, counting down.
TGGCTGTTTCTCCCGATTTTGTTTTTCTTATCTAGTTAATGCTAGTGTTTGATTCTCATCCCAGCTCCAGCTGTCCTAGTTGCACTTTTCTTTAATCTTATTCTGGAAGTCCTCACTCTCAGCTTCATCTTCAGCTGTTCCAGGGTTTGGTTTTGTTGTTTTGTTTTAATTTTTATTATCTGGTTGATCCTTTATGCCTTCTTACCTGATTCAATTTCTAGTTATGTTGACATTCACCTTCCTTATCTGTCCTTTACTCCAGGTATGCACCGTAAAGTTCATCTTGCTTCTTGACCTTATTTCCCAGTGACAGTTATTCTAGCTCCAGCCCTTACACATTGCTGTTCAAGCAGTTTTGCTTGTCTACAACCCTCCATTTACCTCTTTCCTTTCAAACTGTTACTTCTCAGACCCAGTGTCCTTATGCAAACAATTTCATTGCCCCAAAATAAATCTGCTATTCCCATTGCTGATTTCTCCTAATCACATTCTTTCTCAGGGGCTTTGTGCTGACATTACCATGTTGCTAGATCAGTTCTTCTTCCTCACCTATTTAAGTCAGACAGCCTTCCCCTCCTCATCCCATGGGTACAATTGGGGTGTATTAAGCATATGAAATCATCCCTTATTCTCAATTAACTTCCAGATTCAAGCAAGACACAGCTCAAAATGGTTATGTAAAAAGCAACTATAGGTGAGACACTCAAGTAAGGGAGCTGCTAAACCCACATTTAATCAAGGCTGGGCCTTCACATAAGGGCTTGATATTCTCCTCGTTTCTATTCTACTTAAAATATAACCACATTTCCTACAGGCTGAGCATAGTGAAGTCCTTCCAAAAAATGCTGCTATGATTATTAATCAGGAGCAAACCTGTATATTTGCAAGTTTCATTTTCAACCTGGATAATAAGATTAAGATAATATTCTAAAAGTAGTGTTGAAGAACAAAAAAAATTAAAACTGAAAATCAGATTGCAGCAGATACCTACTATGGAAAAATATCATACCAAATCTTTACAATTAAGCAAAGATATATAAGCAACTTAAACAGTATCTATCAGCAGACAGTATCAGTCTATTTTGATATTAGGCACCCAACCAGACTCTGTTTATAACATCATGTGTTTCATGCCCTCTCCATTTTCATGCTCTAAAAACTGCAGAACATAAAACTACATTGAGAACACATACTGATGTTAAAACAAGTAATCAAGCAACAACAACAAAATCAGTGGTGCACTACTTAAATTAGAAACTGTTCTGTGTTTGCTCAGCATCCTTGATTCTCATCAAGTAATAAATCAATTTGCAGTAGCTGTGGACAGCTATTTAAACACAGGGCCAGAAGAGCTTAATTGTTAAAGCAATGTTCAAAGCTAGAAGGTATAGAAGGTTAGTATAAGGGGTCATATTAAATATTCACTTGTCTGAAACCAGCTGCATTCCAAATATTAGAAGGCATCCTGCCCTCCACTTAATTAAAAAACAAAGTCTACAAGCTCTGAGCTTAGCAGAGCTTAGCTTGCAGTTCTTCAGAAGATAGAGACTGCCAGATGAAAAACTGACATCTAAATGTTTGCCAACTTAATTTTGTTTGGTTTACTTTATTGTCTAGCATGCAAAAAAAAAAAAAAAAAAGCAGCTAAAAGCTGTTTGTTTTGAATTTTGTAGTTTATTTTTACAAGTTGGTAAAGCATTCAGGATTCAATTTGCAACTTTTTAAGAGGCTGCTCCTTGTCAAAGTTGACAGCAAACTTGCGTTTTACTTGCATAGGAGTTGAACAGGATCACTCATCAGTCATCCTTCTGGACAGTGGTAGCTCATTAATAGAGTTTCTTTGGCAATTACACAATAATGTAAGTTTAATAAACTGAAGCAGTGATATTACTACTCCTAAACCTGTTCACCCTTCATCTATGAATGACTGCTGTTAGACTGAGAAGTGACATTTGTTATTAGACTGATTAGCATACAGGGTTAATCTTGCCCTCCAGTATTCAGCATACTGTCACATAGCTGGGAGTCAGTGGCTGATATTTGACAGAAGAAAGCCTCTAATGAGCCTGATCTTGAGTGACTGCTGAGCATTTTGATCTTCCGTTCATTCCTAGAAGATGAAGCAGCTCAGCCTCTTGCGGAACAAGGTTCACTGCTTTGAGCCATACGCCACTCAGATGAAAAGCCTCTGGTTTAGTTTACATTGTAATTTATCACTTACAATAACCTTTCTGGCACTTACTGGACAAAACATGTAACACTGAAACTGGAGGTAAGGAATCAAAGCAAATAGAGAAACCCTGCTTTAATTGCATATGCTACGTAGACACAATGTATTCCTCTAACTCCAGATCACTGAAAATAAATAAGGCCAGCTCCCAGGAGGAAGAAAGGCAGTTGTAGAGAAAGCAGCTAGAAACTATGATACAAGCACTCTCAGTGACAGCAACATTGTCCTGTAGTTATTAGCTTGTTTTATTTGTAGTAATACTTACAGAAGTTCTCTACACAGCAGAGAAATTTTACCCCTTTCAACATCGTCTAACATATATTTCATTGATACAGGTAGTATCATAACTACTGAATTCTACGGCGCAGCTATCCAAAAAAACCCCTCATGTACCTAAGATGGCTTAGCTAGTACCTTTTTCTAATCTTCAGTGGCAAAAGATCATAAATGTCTATAGCAAAATTAATTTAATTGCATTCACATTATCCAACTCTTTCCAAAATGATTTATACTATCCTTATCAATTCTTTACTACAATCGAACATTTTCCTAGACTACACAGCAGAAGATTCTTTTAAAAGACGACACTGATGCACCATGCAGCAATAATTAATAACCTCTGTCTGGAGGATTCAGGGATTATATTGTATTTGAAGATGAATGCTCTTTCATTCACCAAGGTGGTAATTTTGTGCAAATACTAACCAATATTTGCTGTAGATAATACATATTTTACAGTAACAGCACATATATACAGAATATACACATGCATTACAATTTGAGCTCAACCTGCAGCCATTTCAAGAGAGTTTTCCTTCAGGATGGCTAGAGCACTAAGCCTTGCAATTCATTTTTCTTCCCTTTCCCTCAAAGCTATACAATTTGCAATACTGGATGTCACAGATGATTGACTAGAGACAGTTACTGGCAATTGTGTGCACGTGTACATGTATGCACATACACACAATACAAAGGACTCAAACTGAAGTCTGAGATCAAAACACTTCCAAAATTAAACCAGAACATGGAACCACCATTTACATAAAATTTTAATTCTTCCGAGAAAAGGGTGAACAAGGTCCCAAGCACCACTTATACAGGCACAGTTCTGGGTTGCCTGTAACACAAAGTACAGCCTCACTGCAAAAGCAATGTATTTACTTTCTTCATGGGTAGGTCCGAAGAGTCGGATTTACTATGCACACTCCAGGCATCTAGGTTTGTGTTTCCCATGTGCTAGTAGGAGCGCCCTTTTCAGATTATGCACTGAAGCCTTTATGAGCACAGGCATAAAACATTGCACGTATGAACAACTCAATCTTCAAGTATGGAGAATAAGAATCAAGGTATCATTTCATATCTGTGTTTATTATTATGTAGAACTGCCACAACAGACTTCTTAAAGTATGCATGCAGGTGCATTTTTTTTGTTGAAAAATTGAATTTACCATATAAAAACTGCACTTAAATCCCAACAACTAAAAAAAAACCCACCTTAACTCAGTCTACCATAAGTCAATTCATGTCTGCATGGATCCTCTTTTTCAGCAAGTGACATGAATAGTGGTTTGCAGGACAGGCATTGCAGACAAATGCAACAGGACATACTGCATCCTCACTCTAACTTCCATCCTCACTGTCACCACAGTAACCAAATATTTGTTTGGGAAACAAGGGCACAGGAACTGTCTGAGGTTTGGTTCAAAAAGCAGTGGCAAACTAGATGAGAAAGCTGTCTTCTGAAACTCCACGTGATTATATTTTAGTATCAACTTTGACAAGCAATATTGTTGATGTAGCCTACGTTTTTAATGTAGCCCTTCAGATAGAGTAAACATGATTAAGTTAATTGGGTAGTTTGCTAGGGAAGTACTGAAACACCAGGAGCAGCTCAAGGACTTCAATGTGGGAGAAGAAATTGGTACTTACAAATAAAATCTTTTATTCATTTTCAACAGTGAGCATTTAATAAGCATAATACAGAAAACACTGCCTGGTCAAACCTCCAGTAAACATCCAGATTAAACTCTGCAACAAAAATCATCTCGCCTGTACCAGCATTAGGCCTTTCTTATGGATTACCTGACCCATGTATTTAAAAATAATTAGATGCTGCCTTCTTCTCAGACGGGAGTCTCCAGTCCTGAACAAACCTGGTTTTTAGCAAGCAACTAGAGCCACCAGGAGAGAGGGCAGCACATGGCCCCACCGCACATGGCCCCGCCACCCTGGCGTTCGCGTCTTTTCCCAAGGATCACCTTCAGCCTGCGGGTGGTGGCACCGGAGGCAACTCGCGGGGAGGAGGTCTGGCATCCTCGCCCTGGCGAGCAGGTTGTGATTTTTTGGCATCCTGCGACCCCTAGTGAGAGCCCTGGGCCGGTCCCGGGTGGCGGTGGGGTCCGGGCGCCCCGGGGCTGCCGGCGCCGCAGCTCCCGCAAGGCGGGGGCTATTTCCAACGCACGGGCAAATCGTTCCTCTCGGGATTTCCGCTTCCCCTCATTAACCGATTGAAACGCGACCAGGAGAACACATAATAACGCGCTGCCTTTGGTTGCTTTGAAACAATGCGCCAATTGTACCGCAGCTTCACAAAAAGCTGCCGTTTGTGTAAACTCTCAGAGCAAGGGAGGGAGAAGCAGGAGACAGCATCCATCTTCTGCACAAATAAATAAATAAAATTGTCGACTAAGTTAAGCAGAAGAGCTCACTGAAACGATGTGCATGGAAGGCCTAACCCCCTGCAAATAACGATGGTCATTATGGAAACAGTGTTAGGAAAACATTGGTGAGAAGTTAATCTCAGAGCAGTCGAAGCTGCAAACTCAGCTTTTTGCTGTTGTCATCATGCTTGGATCCACCAGAACAACGGGGTTTAAAACAATGATTCTGTTCTAAATGTGTACATGAATTAAAAGCTGAAAATGTAAACATCCAATTATTGAAGAGGAAAGGGTTTTTCTCAAATTGGTTTAGTTCTCTCAACTAAGATCAACTTAGTATTCGTATGCATACATTGGAATGTGTTTGTATATACACATAATGTTTATCTGTCAAACTGTTTTATGCACATAGACATATTATACACACATATAGGGCCACGTTTAATTGTATGAAATGGGTGTCTGCTTTTTTCGTTCCTATAACTTAATAAAACACAGAAGCAATTCTATCTAATGCTAAAAATAAACTTGCCAGAACTTTAATATTGTGATTTTTTGATACAAAAGAAAATGTACATTAGCCTGTGCAAGTCCAAATAGTTTACTTTTTCAATGGAAAGATCTTGACAATCTGACTGGTAAAGACCTGTTATCTATCAGATGAAAAGATTCCAGGATATGAAAGGCACCTGGTTTTCAAAGACACACATTAATATCTCGCACTGCATTCATTTCCAAAGAAAGAGTAAAGGCCTAGAAAGATGGCTTTTATTCAGCCTTTTACATAAAAATAGTTATGATTTGCCTTTAATGAATAGTATTGTCTTCTTATTTATAGCTCTCTATGGTTAAAAAAACCCCGTAAACTCAAAAGCAAGCTTTCTAGTCATTCAATCTTCCTAGTTTGCATTTGCTCCTAAGGTGAGTTGGGTCCAAGCCATACTTAGAACTAAAACTACAAATTTCAAAGATCTTCAGCAGTTGAGATCTGGAAACCTACTTTGGATTTTCTCAAACAGTTTTCTTTGGGAGTTGAAATTCTCCCAGATATTTGAAATTCTCCTAAATGTTTTCGTGGTGTGAGCGTGGATAACATGAATGTTGGGCAAACCCACAATTGCCGTGTCCCATTTTTCCAAAGCTTCTTTTGAATGGCTGAGTGCCTCCTAACCCTTGGTCACCATTTTAAGCAAGGTACTGTCAAGCCTGTAAATTGCCTCTGAGAAAATGACTATTGCAGAGAATTAACTGTTAGTTATACACTTTATTTGTATTTAAAACGCTTATTACAATATGCTTTGAAGTAAAGGAGCCCACCTTTATGTGGTGAATATCACAGTTTGCATAACCTCCTAATAGTACACTGGTGAAAAAATACTCAAAGGAGCTATATCTCTTCTATGTAATCTGTCTTCAATATGTTAGGCTAATTTTTCTTTTACTTTGCTTCACCTACAGGTGTTCTATTACACAGAAGTTTTCATAGGCCTTATGCACAGAAGCTGCAAACCCCAGTAATGCTTATAGAATCCTGTTGTGTCACGGTGAGGGAGGGCAGGGCAAACAGCCCAGCAGAGGCAGTAAAGCTGGGTCTGTGTAGCAATGTACATCAGGTTGATGGCTTGGTTCGTGGCTATTGGGTCCTCCACAGATGTATGAATTGAATCATTAAAAAATATTTTTATGCAATTGGAAATGCGTGTTTCTGAAGGTAAATGATATAATTTTTAAAGCATATGTTTTATGTTCAAAGTTTTATCTAATTTACCACCGATTGACCTAAGCAGAAGATAGATTATTTTGTTTTAATGGCTATAAGACCTTGCTTTAAACCATTTGTTCTTTTACCATATAATTCTGGAAATTCTCACACAAAATGCAAATTCTAAGTTGATATTTACATACATTCTCTGTAGGTGTCAGCATTGCTTTATATTGCTGTACAGAACTGGTTTTTTTTCTTCTCAAAGAAAGAAGCAGCACAGACTTGTCATTTTCCAAATGAAATATTTTTTTCTGATGTCAGTTTGTCTTTTACTACACATTTCAGACTAAGTGATTTAATACCATATTGTGTAGGTACAACAAAAGTAAGTGTACAGAAAAAGCCTACATTGTTTTCCTATGCACCTGTTTTCACTTTTGAAACCTTTTTATTCCATTCCAGTTATTTTCTGTATGAATATCATCCTTAATGATGTAATAAACACAAGGTCCATGTAATATCTGCAAATATTCCTCAAGCATTACAAGGAGCAAAAATTCAGTGATGCTAACTAAACTGTGAATCTACATCTTTACACATACTGTAAAGGAATATTAGACCAGAATAAGTTCTTATTTTCTAGGTGGAGTCCTCAAAGAACCACCATAGGGCAAATATTACATAATACTTTTACTCATAAAATTACCATACAAAAATAAAGTATGCTGCCACTGAGATCTGTTAATAATAGATTATTGAAATTAATTATCCATGCAGAAGGGAACCGTACTGTCATACTAGAAATGAATGACCTTGGGAGACAAAGTAATAGTAATTGGACGAAAATCAATTGTACAGAGTGCAAGGTAACAGCAAGAATTCTTTCTGGGGCTCAGACAAAGTGTGATCAAAGAGATATGGATTAAATAGTCAAATGAAATTATTATCAACTTCCTGTGCCCATGAAAGATAAATCCAATCCAAGCACCTATGAGGCAAGATATTTCCAGTAAAGAAAGAGCAACATTGATGACACTATTGCAAACTCAAGTATATATGATCATTATTTGAAATGGTGCATATAATCCTGACCATTCTTTTGATAAAAGGAATGGAGAACCTCTTTTCCAGGAAGCTATTAAGAGAGCACTTCAAAATCATGTGAAGGGATATGTTAGCTTCCTATAAAGTGATAGGAAACAAATTAAATACATAACAAAAATAGCATCAGCACAAGGTAAAAATGGCTATGAACTGCTCAAGACTGACATTAAAACTGGGAGAATGATTCTGACACAGCCACTCAGAAGGAATAACGAAGGAAGAAATCCCATCTAATCTTCCAAGAGAGTTTGAAAGAGAGCATATGACCTGCCTGCTTGCTTTAAGAATGTACTGGAGTCCACATCCCAGAGAGGTCCCAGTAGCTTAATCTTTCTTTTGCATTACAGATCTGAATCAAGACTTTATTGTTGATGCTATACCATTATCTGTTGATAAAGTGCTACTTACAGCCATTGATTGTGGGCAGTTTTAGTTGGTCTGTTTGTAAGTGAAATGGAACAGATTAGAGCTATTTTTGCAGTAGTAGCCTCAGAATCTATTTAGACTAGAATTATGCTTCTTCACTACAAGTGACATGCAACAATTACAGAGTCTTCTCAGTGTTGGCTGGCTCACAACCAATGCTTTCAAGCTATTGCATTTTAATTTAGATGTGGATTTCACTTTGGGCAGGTACTTCAGTGCAAGTTTTACCTTCATATTTGCATAACATACTCTTTAGAAAATGTTACTTCTGAATATTTGTTTACATTTACATTTTTATCTTCTCTCACCCCCTCCCACTGTGTATCTAATACATTTGTCTATAAAACAGAAGAGCTGCACTGACTTATTTTTAGGTCATCTCAAAAGTACTTAGAGGCTCCTATTAATGGCACAGGACAACGCTGCGTTTTCTATAACTCTGCTGTTGCAGAATCTTGTCTCTATCATAGATTTGCCCTTGGGCTGCAGAATAAGAAGAGAGATTATTTATAGCCCTTCTCATGAAAAGAGATTTGATCATTCAAAAAGAAGGCAATGAATTGCACAATACTTTCTATATCCCCAGGCTTACTAATATTAGTGTTAAAGGAAAGCTGATGTCGCCTGATCTGTATCAGTCTCTGCTTTTGTACATCTCCGGGTACTCCTAGGCCAAAAAGGTTAAGTATTATTCTTGCATTCATTTATTTGAACACAGTTCTATTGTCATGACTGATTTAGAAATACTGTCCTCCACCTGAATTACATCAGATTACTATACAATGATACAGGAAATTTAAAAAAAAAAAAAAAAAAAAAAGGAAAAGTAGCACTTTTCACAGAAAGGTTTAAAGAAACAGATGGTTCGACTATTTAAAATGACCTATAGTTAGTACTGCTACTAATGACTTAATTAGCCTTCTCAAAGTCATTCTCTAGAGCAAATACCCTTGCTTTGGAGGAGTCTGATTTAAGCTACACCTTACAGCATAGCACAGAGCACAGCTGTGCTTTTGTGAGAGCTTCCCTGGCTGGAAGCCTCACTTACTCAGCTGGATTGTCTTCTCTGTAGCTCAGGGTACTTGTGCTGCAGTGACAGCGATGTCCCCCTTCCCACCTGTGCTGAGTACACACACTTCCTCGCTCACAATTGCAGCCACATCCAGACTTTTCTCAACCCTGAGAGAGTCTCATAAAGTTCAGTTTTTATTATCCTGGACCAGGGTTGATTGCTAAGAGTAAAAACTCAAGTTAAAACATCCAATTATGAGTTTATTTTACCTAGCTTCTATGAGGAATAACTACTTAAAAAGCAAGATAACATTTTATGAGTCAAAAATTACACTGAAATTCAGCAGAACTACCAGTGATCTCCTTTTTTGTTATCTTGCCCTTTACCGTTTTCCATAAAAAACACCAAATCCAAAATCCAAACTCTCACTGAAAAAAAAAGATTTTCACATTCGTATTCTTGAAACAAACTACTAAAATTCAGAATAACGACAGATTGAATAAGTGCTCACATGCAAAGAAATATTTTTAGACCACTAATGTATTTAGACCACTACATTTTGTTATGTAACAGGTGAAGAGAAAATGGGAGTATTTGTTAAGTGATAGACCTCTTATAAAATAAGAGTAAAGTTTTGGAAATCTCGGGTTATGTTCTCGACTGTCAAATAGTACAGTGATTTTCAGTTGAATTCCTTCAAAGCATGAGGACTAGAAACCAATAGTATTTTGGAAAGATGAGAATCCCTGTCTGAGCTATGGCATAGAGACCCTGTTTGTATTACTGACAGTGATAGAGTTTGAAGACATCAGAGATACGGGAAAAAAGGTTTTGGTCTTGTGATGCTATTTATAAATCATAAATCTCTTATGATTTAGAGAAAAAATATTCACATTTTAGCAATAATTCATCTGAGCAGACTGGCACTTGCAGTCTTGCTACTAGGTACAGTCTGACAATCCTACTCTTCATTAATTAGGCCCTTCTGAAGAAAGGCCTAGTTACACAGGAACAGAGGCCAATGGGATTACTTCTGCTTTGTTCTAGAATAAAGAAAAATAAATTCTGGCCATATCACTGTAGCATTGGCTAAACTGATGCTTAAAAATAGGTGTTAAAATGGAAATTAAAAGGACAACCACAGTGAGTTATATGGAGAACAGACTAGATGCAAATTCAGTATGTGGAAGCTGATACACCACTTTTATTTGGGCTCTGGCTTTTAAAGAGTTCTTTACAAATGAAAATAAACTAGATTATTTCAAAAGATAGCAAAAGAAAATAAGCCCTTCAGTTTGCAGTTTCTATATTAGGATACACAGCTGAGTGTCAAAAATTCAAACTGCCATCATAAATTAGGAATCCTGTAATTTAGGTATTAGCTGGCTTGCACTAGTATTTCATATTAATATATATCAAAGACTAACTTACTATTAGTCTATTTCTCTAGTTTTCTGCTTAAACAGTTAACTAAATGGTAGATATGTGTATACAGATAACTTTGTTAATAATACATCAAATAGCTGTGATACAAGTGCAGAATTTGAAGTATTGAAAGTGCAAAACACATTTATACAACTCCCTCGCTAAAGAGCTCTTAATTATGATCGCACACTACATCTTTCACAAAGTGCAGGAATGAACAGTGCTCACTGAATTCAACACTTTTTTTGATATTGATAGTATAGAATGTGAACCCATGCCTTCAGATTTCTAGGAAAACTAAGTGTTCACAGTTAATGGATACCTGAGAAAAGTTTTCTGCTTTTTCTCCCCCAAAACAGTAACTCATAGGATCTTTTTGGCAAAGATAATGACAGAAACTCATTCTCCAGGGCAACATACAGTTTCCTCAGCTACAAGACCATCCTTTCTTTTCTTGACATCCCAACTCATTCAAAACACATATCCCAACTTCCTCAACAATTGAGATGAGTCTTGCAAACAACAGACTCTTTCACTGTGTTGTGCTGATTCATTCCAAGCACTGTTCATCTTGAACACCGAATGAGGCAGGGTCTTGTGGGAAAACAAAGAATGACATCATGTAATTAAAGACTATCTCATAATGTACACGGGGATTGAACTATAATGGTCTCAACAGTCTTAATTTTATTTCTTAACTCTTGAGTGATTAAGGATGTGAGTTACTTTAATATTGTTTTCTGAAGATAAACATCAACAGTTCTGAGCAAAGATATTTAAAAAAACCCAAAAGCCCTAAGCCAAAAAACAGCCACATGGAACTATACCAACTCCTATTATATGGTATGCAAGGAGAATTACCAATAGAGCCAACTGGAGGGAAAAACAACACTGTTATTTTTATTTAACATTTTTCTATTCTCAATTTGCCTATCCATTAACATTTAAATGTTTTCCAGAGATGTTTCAATTTTAATGAAATTTTGCCAGGTTAAACTATTTTCAAATCTTGCCTTCTGATTCTCACCAGCTCACATACTTGCTCACTCCAGAAGGGTGCTGATAAGTCTATCCATATTCCCCAGGCCAACAGCCCACCTGGCAATCACAGAGATCCCACAGAACCTAATCCCAGCCTTGTCATTTCTCTGCTGAATGCTCTGTCAAGTCCAACACAGAATGGTAACTTCATTCTAAAGGAAATTTAGCTTTTTTGTGAGTTCCTAAATGTAATAAGCTTCTAAATTTCTTAAAGCAGATGCCATTCCCCTCTCTTTCAGCACAAGTCTTAGGTACGTAAACAACTTGTTTTCAAGCTGAAAGCCTAAACCACACAATGAGCGCTCATTGTTCTTTGACCTCCTAAGAGTCTTCCTTCTGCAAACCCTGACAGCCATACCACAGTAAGAGAGATCATTTTGAAAAAACACTCCTCCTCCCTAAAATTTTATGCCCTGAAAGCAACTTGTTTCAAAGCTCCAGAGAAACAGTTTTATTGCTATCATACCTCATGCTTTTTATGTCAGCACATCAGGCCTCTTACGCTTAATACTTCAGGGAACAGCATAGGCAGGGCTGCTCTGCAAGAGAGGGTCAAGCTAGGAACCCAGGGTAGCCCCAGCAAAGGTTATAGCAATGCTGGCTAGGATACAGTCCCACAGCACATGAACATCATGGGCAGAACAGGACACTGGAAACAGGGTCCATCTAGGCACTCCAATGCAGCATCTGGAGACAAGGCTGAAGATAAGACTACAGTAGAAATGAGAAAGGTCCACCCAAAAGGTAGGGTTAGCAACAGGCTACCTGCAATGCAAATCCAAGGTCCATCAAGAGAGGTAGGGATAGACAGATGAATCCAGCCTAGACCAGGAAGGGACTGAAGACTCAGGTCTGAACTTAAATGGAGCCCCAGGGCTCCAGTGTGGGTTGGAATCCCAGGTGGGGCTACTCAGGGTTGTTAGTGCCTATTAGTGCACTTGAGGCATGACAAGTGTTACGGTTAGTATTGGGGATACAGTTAAGAAAAGCAGGGACTATAGAGCCTCAGCCCACTTAGTAGTTTGTAGCCTCCAGAGGAGGGTGTGTGCTTCTGTGAATAATTACCATTTGTTCTTTTTTTCCCATATTCATTTTGCGCTTTGTGGCTAATATTGCTTATTTAAAGGATTTACTCTTCCTCTCTTTCTTTAGTTGTATTTTGACTTATATTGGCTTCATTTGTTTGAAGCCATATCCTTCCTTTCTCTGTTCTTTTTGTTTGTCTCCTTTGTTCGTATTTTATGTTTGTTGAAATGTAAACTTCTGGGGACTGCAATGTTGAACAAGTTCCTCAACTCTAGTTGAACTCTTTAATGTTGGAAACAAGAGTCAACAGAGTATAAAGGATGTAAAAAATTTGTTTCTCACTCTTGCAGGTTTTTCCAACATATGTGCTTGGAACTTCTCTACCAAGAACCATTTCTAAGTCTGAGAATGCCTTCAGTCCTTTGAAATCCTCTGAATGGGCAGGGCCCAGAGATCATACAAAACCCCTCTTTTCCTTAGACAGTGAGCTCTGTGTTGCACCTTACAGGCATGTCAGAGGGGTTCAACAAATGTATCTGAGACTATCAGTGTGAAGATCATAGGCAATTACAGTAATTTATTAAATTAAGAATAATATCCAGCAATATTGAAAATAACACCTTGTTTAAATGTCCACATACAAATCATATAAATGCAAGCTGCTACTGTAATTTGAGGCACTCACCACTGAAGGTTTCAGTGGAGAAAGGTATGTTACTCTTCTGAATTTCTAAAGGATCTTTTCTTTAGCCAAAGCCACAGAATACTTTACAAACATTTTCTAGTTAAAGCTCATCACTCTTGTGAAGCAAAGCAGGAAGACTTTCATCAGCTTCTACACAGCTTATCTAGGGTGAAGCACAGGTGGTAACTAACCCAATGCCACAGCAAAGTAATCTGGCACAGATGGTGAAAAAAGGTGCCATGATCACTTAAACATTGGGCCATACTAGGGTGCTGTTCCATGAGTTTTGCCAGGACATGTTTTCTTATAGTGCCATACAAGCTTTCACATCAGAAAGTGTGATCATATCTTGGATCACTTTTGACACAAAAGGTAGCAGGTCATATTCTCAGTTGTGTTTTTCTCTACTTAGGAACCAAAAATGTCTATAAAGCAGTCAGAAAAATCTCAGTGTGAAAGAATATCACTGGGCTTATGGGTGCCGTGGGACATTGGATTTTAGATGCACTGAGCATTCAGAGCTGTACAGAAATATTGTGAGACTCAAAAAAATTATGTCAAAAATCTTCAGTGTTTCCCTGTTACAACAATTGATTACGTTCAGCAAAACTGTTGATACACATCATCTTGGGGTAATAGTAGTACAGCACTGGGGTACTCTTCTGGCTGTTCTCTCCCAGGTATGTGCAGTCAGATACGGGCAGTCATGAACTAGCTCCACTCACATTCTGACATAACTTTGCACAAGATTTTCTTGTCCCAAAGTCTGTTGGAAATTCAGAAGCTGAACCTCTTAAACTTTCTATGAAGCACATCCAAGCAGAATTTGCAAGCTTAGAATACAATCCCTTGCTGACGTGGTCTAAATAGCTTTTCAGATCACAAAGTGAACAAAGTGGTGTCATGACTTATGTGACTGTACTTGGACAGCCATTGAAATATAGGAAAATCCAACCTTAACTAAGTTGTTAAAAACAAGCTATTAATGATGCAAGACTTGACCACTTACATAAAATAAATTATGTTGGTTGTATAAGTATGCTTCTCATAGCATTCTTACATCTCTTCATTATTCAGTGGACTTTTCCCCAAAATACTAACATATTTTTACAATTTCCACTAAAACACAAGAAAGCACTAAGTACTTTCCAAGGGAGAAGACGACTAAAATTCATAAACTTGCTTTCAGTTATGCATTCAGACAGTGCTAAATGGAACCCTTTATATGGACTTTTCAAAAACATTCAGCATGTGAGGTGAGTTCATTAATGTGGTTTAGCAGATTGGGAGCAATATCTCTTCTCATGGAAAGATTTGGCCTAGAGCAAGAAGAAATCAGCTTCATCAGCACTGGTTCTCTTTAAAGATGTTTCTGATGCTGCAAGAAAGAACTAAAATCTCTAAAGAATAGGTGTTCTCCTGGTCCTCTTTCTGGTACAGAGGCTGCTCATGGGAGAACTTTAAAGTAATTGGAAAATTAGAAATTGCTAATTAGAAAGCACTCACACAAACTCAAATGAAATACAATACTGAAACAGATAAAAAATTTAATTATGCATGAAGCACAGAAGATATTTTAATGATGAAGGTGCCTTCTGTGATTCTATGATTCTACTCACTTGACCTATTCTGAAACATAACAGATTTTATCTTTTCATCATGCTTGTTTATATATATTTTGACAATTATAAAAACAATTAATTGGTTCAAGTAATCTTATGCATATAAATTAATGAAACTATTTTCTTTAAAGATATAATTATTGTAATATTATAAACATCTCTTAAATCTGCACAATATGTAAGCTCCTCCCCTCTCCCTGACGTAGTTTAATACTATAAAATGATTTATGAATTTTGAAATGCATGCCTGGGACTTATACAGTGTACATTTGAGTTATAGAATGTACTAGAAAGTATAAACTGAATAAATCAAATTATTTTTCATATATAAAAATTTAATCTTCTAAATATAAATGGGAACAAACAATTGACTTTTGGCTATTGTCATTGACAAATACTGTCATTGCTTTATGTTCAGGTACTGAGTTTTGACTGTTAAGAGATTATCAACAAAACAATACAAAAGCAGGATTTAAAGAAATCTTCACCAGATTTCATGACAGTAAGTGATTTGATGCAAAACCCATGATAGAATAAAAAATAAACAGTATTATATTCTATTTTCCTTGATAAAAAACTTGGGAAAAAAAGCGGTATCCTAGCAACAAAACATCAGAGTTTTCAGGCAAACTCCTCATTCTCTTCACTACCTCAAGTAATAAAAAGAGAATAATTCCAAACTTGCAACCAAATCCTAACATAAAATCTGAAAATACAACAGCTCAACAATACATAGTAGATTTGAGTTCATTTTTTTCCTGGCAGAAGTATATGTTCAGACAACTTCATAATACAGCTCTGTGACTGAAAGGGTAAGACAGTGTGTTTTGTGCTCTTGCCCACTTAGGTCTCTAACTGTGAATATGTAAAACCTTACTGTATCAGGTTTCTTTTGATGACTTTCATTTCATATCCAGCAAATATCTTTTTCTGGACTCTTTCCTTCTATATAACATAGACTGTCACAAGCCCTGGTTATGGTACTCTCCTCAATCAGCTCCCCCCTAAAACAATATAGACTGTCATTAATACTTGAGCATATTTGAGAACACAGCTCTCCGGAGCATCTAAAGAAAGTGCCAGAAATTGGCCACATGGCAAAAACCAATAAACTACAAAGCCATTTTGTAAAGCTAGCTGTACAATAAAAATCCTTTCATTTAATATCTACTCTCTTCCATGCTAAATATTCTCACTTTCAAAGCACTTCCTGATCCCACTAAATGAAACACTATCTCTGGCTTTATCGTATACTATCAATGTCTGTTTCTAGAAAAACACCAAAATCACTGCTAATTCTGCATGTGCAACAAAGAATTTGGGGGGGGTCTAGTATGAAATACACTTATACCGCTATTATTTTGGGTTCTTCCTGCTGTGGTTTTATTTGTTGCCATAAACCAGAGAGCAATAAAGAGATTTGCATAAAGAGGATGACAACAGGACATATTTAATCTGCATAGTATTCGATAAGTAGCCAGAGCTCGCAAAGAAAGTATGGAACGCATACATTGTTTCTTCTCTTTGGTTTGAGTATGGATACTGACCGTTCTTTCCCCCAAACAGCATGCCGAAGTATGTGTTCTATTTCCAGTAAATTCAAAAACTCTTCATTGACCCATTGTATAAAACAAAACAGTGCAAAGAAGGTTAACTATAAATGTCCTGTCCTGGTGCCATTGCATGAAAGGGCACATGGATTGAGGGGTACAGCAGACTGAGGGAGAGAATTCAGGTGGGCAAAGGCCCAACTCTGCAAAATGAAACAGGCAAATATTGGTGTCAGGAAACATCTTGCAAGAGCCCATCAGCAGGAAGGAAGATTCAGCCTCTAGGTAGGTTTCCAGTCCAAATATCACAGTGATTTGCCAGCCCAAGCCCTTCTGTTTGGCCTTCTGCTCTACCTGCTGGGACATGGGCAGAGGTTAGTTGGGGAGACAGCTAACCAGTACACCCGGAGGTTACTTGCAGCTCATGTGCTCGGTCAGTCTGATCTGGAAAAGAGCCCTACTCTCCCAGGAGGATATTCCAACCATCAGGTTATCAGGCAGTTCCCATACCTCCACACATAACTGCTCCACTGAGATTTAGAAAAGTACTACATTTACTACAGGAGAAAGAAATAAACTACATAAATTAAAATTAACAACCTAGGAAAACTGACAAAGAAAACTCAGAAGATCAAGAAAATATGTGTGTTTGGCAGTGGCTAAAGCAAAAATAAAATGTTTAATAGTACAGATGGATGAAAAGGCTTATTCTCTGCACTGCTGTTTTCTATCTGGGAAGAAGTATGAGATATTCCATCTTACGGGGAGAATGAACTTCTTCAGAGCAGACAACTACAGAGTATGTCAAAAAACCATGCTAACTAAAGTTGAATATTTTTAAATTCCACACAGGACTCCCAGAAGAGTTTCTGAGAGGATTTCAACTGATTGTTTTTATTTTCTGACTGAGACTTTTTAATAACTTGAGTCAACGTCAGAAAACTGGAGCAGTACCAATATTCTTTTGCTGTTAGTCAAAAGGTCATGCAAGACGAGTTCAGGAGCAGAAGGACAAATGGTCTGACGTCAGTTCAGAGACATGGAACTGAAAGAGATAAGATATTTCATCTTTATAAGGTATTCTTCATACTATAACACAACTATCGAATCATTCCTTTCATCAGTCTGGTGGGTCTCTTCCCAGGAGATCTCCATTTTGGAATGCCTGACAGCCCCAGGCTTAAAGCATTTTCCTAAAAGATGGGAAAACTTTCTTCTTACGAGGTTAAGATGGGAACATGGACCCTCTTCGCACACCCCAAGTAAGCATTCAGAGTTACACCTCTTTCTTGAGCATCTCAAGCTCTCTTTCTTACATCTGCAGGCAAAATAATTTGGTTGTTTCAGAAATGTTCATTTATAACTGAAAATATTTCCCATATTGTATCCCGTTCATGGATTTGTTTGGATTTATGAGTATTAACTGACAATAGCTATTTCAGGAAACCCAACCCCAAAACTGATCGCAAAAGATTCTTGCCATCACTACCTGCTTTCTTATTTAAATTAATTTATAAATTTTAATATGAAAATTACCAAGTCCTTCCACATCCAAACCATGCAGTCAGTCTGCCCCTCTCATCTTCAGGCAGCTGCAGTACTATTTAGTTACAACATATCCTGCTTCTGCACTTATCATCCATGAAAGAAAAAATATATAAATCTGTCTATGAGTGTAGCTGCAAACACATGCACACACATGTCCAGCACCGTCACCATCACAGCTTCCCACTGCTACCTTATCCTTTGCCTTCCTTAACTGCAAGAAATCAAACAATGTAAGTAGAGGTGCTTGGCAATCTGATTTAAGTCATTGGTTTTTTTCTTGAGGTATACAAATTAGTTCACAGCTTTTCAATTTCATGTTACAGCAACACTATACTGAAATATATTGAAAATTAAATTATTACTATTTATTTAATTTGTAAAGTTACATACTGGCAGAGCACATAGCAGAAATTACACAGGCCAAAAACCTATTTATTAAAAATTAATATTTAAGTAAGTCCATCATGTTACTTATCCTGGTGACTTAAACAAATTATTATCCTGAAATAAAGTAAAAAGCATCATTTCAGAAAAAACAACCCAGTAACACTAATATCTGTGTCATCTCAAAATAAACTATATTGAGCATTGACAAGTAGTTAACGTTATAGATGTGAAAGTATCCAAAGGTCCAGGTCCATAATGTTTGCATTAATTCTTTATATACAACTCTGTCACAAGTTTCCAACTTGGGCTTCAGCTTTTGAGCTGAACTAGGTGTTTCAATGAATTTTCAAAAGCCTCTAGGCCCTCAATTTGCTTTGAAATCAAAGAGACTTAGGGATATAATCTAAACTTTGAGTATATTTGGCCCTTGATCACATTTTTTTAATATGCAAGGGCAAAATTTTTATAAGCACTTAAATAAGCTAGAATCACAGATCCCATGACTTTAAACTCAAATGGGAAACAAAACATTTACTTTTTTTGGCTTCTGGAAGCTCTTTCTATCCAAAGTTATTCCTGATTACAAAACCAGATCTTGCTGTTGGACTACAAAGTCATTGATCCTTTATTTCAATTTATGCCTTTTAACAGTAAGGATCTGGACTTTTATTTACTATAAACAAAAGTTTACTAAAATTTTACTAAAAACAAAAATTTTGCTTAAATTTGTAAACCTGAATACTATTCCAATTACCAAACTATTATTCTTTATTTAAGGTTGAACCCAACAGAAATAATATTTAAGTTACTTAATTGAAAACACACCTTAAAAAGTCATTCCAAGAGCTTTTTTAATATCTTGTTGAACTAATAAATTTTCAGCCGCTCTGTACACATGAACCCTACAAAATAGACTTTCTTAATTGAAAATATAGTATAAGAAAAACAGATTAATACACACACACACACATATTTTTATATGTGTGTGTGTGTGTGCATAATGTGAGATTTCAGGTCTCCTGCTGTAGGTCTCTTTCTTCTGGGATATTTTCTCACTGTCTCCTGAAAGAAAAGCTTATTAGTGCTACTAGGAAACACTGAACTTCACTTTCACTACAACTTACCTCATAACTGAAGCTGTCACTTCTCTTGGGGTGCAATTGCGCAGTCCATCCACCCAAAAATGAAGTTGTACCTGCAGACCACTTCTTTCAGTGACAGCTATCCCAGTGGCAGTGGCTTAAGGTTAGTTCCTGGTCCCTGTAGGACCTTTAACACTGGCACCTGGCAGCCTCTTTGGATCAAAGCATTGCCCAATTAGAAATATCTACAAGAAAAGAGAACTTCAAACCAGCTCAATGTCTATTCACTGTCTATCATTCCCCATGGCTTACTGTTACCCAGAAGCTGGGGAAACATTCCAATTGCTTCATACTACACCCCCTGGGATCCATCTCCATGCCTCCCATCTGTCCCTGTCAGCAAGAACAGCAGACACATAATTCCTACTAGCATCCTGCTATTCTCAGTCTCCTTCCCTCTCCCCAGAGAGCCCATTTAACAGTGCAGAGCTCCTTTGATCTCCATACTCCCATCTTGAATGAAACAGCTGTATGACTCTGGACTTGGAGGGCTTTGCAACTGCATCTCCCACTCCTCCAAGAACTCATCCACATTGCTTTCCTACCTCTCTTCTGAAGGTGTCTTGTCAGAGAAGACCAATACACCAGATAGAATCACTTACCAGCTCATATACCATTATCACGTCCCCTCATAATCAAGCCCATAAGCAAAAGTCATGAAACTCAGAGGCTGGTGAGTAGGGAGAACCAGTTGCTGCAAATTCAGCTTCATTTTATATTAATGAGGCTTTCTGTCTACGTTAACTTTAGCTGAAAAAGAAGAATGTTGCTATAAAAAAGCCCCTAAAATATTCAGCCATTGCCAAGCTGGTGAATCTGTGTGCAAAACCTTTATCACATACATGTATTTCATAAAGATGCATCTGTGCACATAATGATAAAGGTAGAAATACAAAACCAAAACAGGGTCTCTAGCAAAGATTTAAGTGTACCCTCATATGACCCACTTGAAGAACTCAGCAGGTGGTAGACCTAAATGACTGTTCATAAAGGCCAGCAATGACAGAACAAGGGCTAAGGGGTTTAAACTGGAGAAGAGCAGATTTAGATTAGACATTGGGAACAAGTTCTTTCCAATGAGGGTGGTGGAGCACTGGAACAGGTTGCCCAGGGAGGTGGTTGAGGTCCCTTCCCTGGAGGTGAGGCTGGACAAGGCCCTGGGCAACCTGGTCTAGTTGGGGGTGTCCCTGTGACTGCAGAGGGGTCAGACTAGATGATCTTTGAAGGTCCCTTCCAGCCCAGATGATTCTATGATTCTATGACTGAATCTGGGAAATGTCTTTGGTAGGGAAAGGTAAGAAAGAAAAGGTTTGATGAGTGTAGTTTCCTACATTTGTTTGTTATTTGGAAGAAATGTACCAGGAGTAAAGAGCTCTTATTCTGACCAACAGCTTGAAAATTTTTTTGCTACTTGGGAAAAAACTAAAACAAGCCAAAACAAAAAAAAACCACAAAACCAAAAAACCAACCAAATGAGGATTTTAAAGAATATCCCAGTGTTGTATATCACCAATTTACTCTTTCTCTTTTAGACACTAGAATATTATTATTTTTGTCTGATTGGAGTCTAATCATCATGACATCATTAAGTTCCAGAAAGTAGTACAGATGTAAAATTTGTGAACATGAATAGAATATAATTAGGATATTTATACATTGCTTTTAAGCCCAAGTAAAATAGAAGTGCACTTTCAAAAATATCATTGTTTCCTATAATAATTTATCTCTTACAAGAATCGCTAGTTTACAGTTCACCAGGAAACCTCAGGAAAGCCAGAGAATTGAGTTTAAATCTTTTTCGATTAAAATAATATTATGCAAAAATGTTTTTTCTCCAAAGGAAAGATAATCAGTTTCTCAAATGAATTCCTCCCCTCCTACCAGCACAATGTACTAACTCCCATGGAGAATTAAACTCAGGACCTTTAGAACAGATGGCAAAGACCTTATCTGCTTTCCTATCACAGCATGGGGCAATATAGGTTTGCCTGATAATGTACTCACATTGAGAAAAAGGTTTCTTGACCCCTCTCGGTATATCTAGATCTACCA
Source organism: Scolopax mira (assembly GCA_004320125.1). NCBI lineage: Eukaryota > Metazoa > Chordata > Aves > Charadriiformes > Scolopacidae > Scolopax > Scolopax mira. The sequence goes on along the minus strand of BJBW01002276.1, from coordinate 134,456 downwards.
AACAAATGTTCTTTAAATTTTGTCTGCAAGTTTAACTTTGACTTTTACAAAGTAATTTATAGAATAACCTGTGTCATATATTAAACCTCAGATGCTGAAGAAACTGCTTTTATTTTAGTGCTTTTCCAGCTATACATTTTGTCAAATCTCAGGAATATTTTATTCTCTGTCTTTGGTTAAAATACAGTAAATTATCATCATTTTATTTTATATTATTTCAGTGTTCATTTTCTATCTATTTCACATCTTCTTTAAATATATGTTCTTAAATTATACCATAGCATTGGCATTGCTTTGGCCTGTGCTATAAACTGAGCTCATTGCAGATTAGCAGATGAGTACAGCTCCGTTCTGACACTGCACCAGTCCAATAGCCCCTTTGCTCTATTACATTTTCAGCTGCCCACCTACAAAATTTTTACAGCAAAACCCAATAAAATTTTTTTCCCCAAACTATGAAAAATATGTAGGCATCAAAGCAAAAACAGCTGGGTAGAGTCCTTTTTCTTTTCAACGTAGTGATTTTAAACTGGTTAATACTTCAGTTACTGAATGTTTGAGCTTTTATTTTAATGCAACAATCTTAGATATTGACACTGTTTGGATATTATTTGGTGTTTCAAGGCCTTATTAAAATTGGGTTTTTTAATTTTTAAAGGTTTTGGAAGGCAAAAAATCAATTTTAGGGTGATTTTTAAACAAAAGGGGGGAAAAAGTTGAAAAATTTTTGAAGTACTAGGGAATGAGAATCACTACCTGATGCTAGTAGCAGTTTGATCGCTGTTGGGGTGGTGGGTGATACATGTTGCTGGGCTCCCTACAGTTCCTTCTAAATGGATATTTATTTAACACAATCTTAGTTTTCCTTAAGATCCTCATTAGAACTCACAGGGAACCTCAAAGACATACACTTTCTTTATGGGAAAAAAGAAAGAGAAAGACAAAATATATTTTTATTTTTTTTTTAAAAAAAAAAGTAGGATCTCATTGAATTCAATTGAAATATTGACTCACCAGTACTTTTAAAACCAGTATTTTTGCTATTTGGATGACATCAGCAACAGAAGCTGAGACTTACAAAGCCTGTTCTAATTAACTCACACATGTTCTTTCTCATAGTGGCAATTACAATGGGACCATTCCGCTGTTTACAAAGGGATGAACAAAACTGGTAGGAGAGTACATGAGTAGGTAAGAAGGATTGTAATGTATAACTTCCCCATATAATCAGTGCCTGTACACAAAAGTAATTCTATCGTTGGCTGGGACGAGATTAAGGTCTTGTTACCTACAGCAAAATTCCTGTTTTTCCCATGACCTAAATTTGAGTCCCCTGCAACTACCCTGACTCCATACCAAATCACATCTGTGTCTTCTTCCTATATTGCTGTTGTACTGATATATTCTTGCAGCTAGGAGCCCTGTCTTTACTACATGTGATGTATTCCTCATGATTTTCGTATACAGCCAGTGAGATTTCACACTTCATTAGAGGTTAACACACACACTTGTATAAGGAAAAAGTGTGAGCAAGTCATCTTAGTACCAAAATCCAAAGATTGTCTCAGGAGTGGCTTGTGGAAGACACCTTTGTCAAAGCATTCAAAGTTGCATGCCTTATAATCAGCAAAATTATTCTAGAGATGATTAATATGATTTTGTCCGTGGTGTCTTCTGCATTGCAGCACAGAAATACGCCCAAAATTTTAAATTAAATACCTTGAAAAAAGTTGTTTAGCAAAATATCTTGCCCAGTTGTTGCAGTCATCTACCTCTAAACAACTGTAGCACTTCCACATAGCCTAAAGGCCTTGTTCAGATTGAGTAAAGGCATTTGTAAAACAGTTCACAAAGCTGACAAGAAAAGACAAGGCTTTCAGCCTGTGTCTTCCATTGTTGCTTCTGGGCAAACATTTTCTACTGTTTGGTGTCTGGGTGCAACCTGTGATTAGAGTTAAAAAAAAAACAAGGAGAGAATGGTGAAACATCAATGGTATCATAAACAGCAACCGGCTACATTGTTACTTTTTAAACTTTTTTTTTTAGAATATTCACGATAATTTATAATGAATAATCTAACTTGGCAAAAATAATTGACTGTTGCTACATGCTACATCTAGGACAAGCAAAAGATATTTTTAGTTAAGAGCGTAATTTTTATATCTTTCTATTTGTATAAATGTCCTCTTTGGTCTTGAATTAGTGTTTGGTCCACCCTAAATACTACGAGTACTTTCCTCTTTGTGAAGCTTCTATTGTATTTTTCCACAATAGAAAGGAAACAGGAGAAGAAAGAGAAAGAAGGCTGGCCACAAGGCTGACCACAATGAGACTGGCTGTGATTTCAGCTGGGGCGCTAGCACTTAGGGATGGAAAACATATTGGCAAGATTATTTCCCAAGATTCTGTGTAATTTCAAATGGCAACGCATGGAGGTTTATCTTGTAGACCTATTAGGTGGAGTGATGTTGAACAAAAAAGAAAATATTTCAAATAGCAAATCCCTGTTTTCAAAGCATGCCTGCATGTTCAGTTTGAGAACAGCCAGCCAGCTCTTTAAAATTCTGAACCAATATTTTATAATGTTTCTTCATTTCTATCCCTGTATGCACAAATCTTGTTTGACATTTCCAAATCCCAATTCTGTCTTTCCTCTTTCCAGCAGAGAAGAGCCTTAAGACATACTAGCTTCTTCCTCTAAATATTATTTTTCTGATTACCTTAAACATTAATAAATTGTCTCTACAAAGATTCTGTCATACAGAGGAAAAGGTCACATTAGAAAGTGTCACAGAACTGAAGGCAAGAATGACTCTTCAGCTCTCTCACAACTACATAGTGATCTTCATTGATGTTTTCCTTGCCATTGGTACCTTCCTTGGTACCCAGCCAAGGAAATCGTCTGCAGATAATATATACTTGTTGTAGGTAGATGAACCTTGCCTAGCCTTTCCTTCCTTTCTAAATGCAACAAAAATTTTACCAGAAAACCACTTCAGTAAATACAACTATTAGCATTCTTACAGCTCTGTAACATAAAGACCTCCACTGCCTTGCCTAGCGAGGGGGTGCGCTGGGGGCTGCAGTGGTACAGACTAGCATTAGAGACCAGAGTCAGTAAAACCACAGCAGGAAATTAGCTTTTTACAACCCATTGTTATTCCCACCAGCTTCTTACAGGCGGAATAAGCAAATGAACCACTTAGATCTGGTCGTGTGGTGTAAGTAAAATGATTTTGCTGATGACTGAAAGGTTTTTCTCAGAAACATGTTCAAGGGAGAAAAAGGAAGTGCATTCAGCTCCAGCAGACAGTTTTAAACAGTTGCACAGCTGACACTGTGCTATGGTCAAGGGAAAAACAGATTAGACAGAAGGGTATACAGCACCCAGTGACTGGCCGACGCTATCTGCTAAAGAGGCTTTGGAGCATCCACATTGCTGTAAGAAATGGAGACTATTATAACACAAAAAAACACATTCCCTTTTACATATGGGTATAGTAAAGAATAGGGTTATTTTTATTTTAGAGTTTTAAAAAGTCATTATAGAAGTACACAGAATTGGGAGACACCAGTACCCTGTGTGCAAAACCATCTAGAATATAATTAAGCCTAATGTTACATTGCTGTACAAATTATGATCCTATGCATATGACTTTATGAATAAAGGCCTTATAGTAATTTTAAAAGGTACTCTGTATCAGAAATATCTCACTTTCTTATCTGCAGATTTTACAGATATATCACCACTTGCATATTTTGAGAACTTGAAAACAAGAGGAAACTACATTCAACTGTAATATACCAAACATCCCTACATAATTTTGACTATTTTAAGTTCAATAAGTACAATATTTCCAGACTTTCCAGTGTTTATTAAAAGTATTTTTGCTTCAGATGGGATTCTTTTCCTTCTCTTTATCAACTTACACTCCTGAAGTGTCATGAATTTAAAAAAAATCAGCCTTTATTAAATACATATTATTAATCTAACAGCCTCAGAATCTGCTCATCTCTGAGGTATCTTTTTGAAAATTAGAAGCTTCATCAGAGCCTGGGATACCGATCATCCAGGAAGCTACTCCTTTTGTATGTCTGGATTAGTTCCATTCATTTAATAGGGAATAAATAAAATGTATCAAGATAGTAGTGTCTGAATGGAACATATGAAACTGACTGCCTTTGTGATCAAATTATATTTTTAGAAATTATGTTTTCAGCATTGTTTTCTGTAACCACAACAGTCTTGACTGAAAAAAGGAGAAGGATATTATTTTGTCATCTGTGAGCGCCACCAGTAGATAACCTAGCCTAGTGAGGGAGCTTATTTTAAAGACTCAGTTCCACAGAAATCAAAGATGAAGCAAATAGTTGATTTCTTTTCTCTGACATATTTTGTTTGCATGTGTAATAGTGTGCTTATTCCCTAAGTATCTGAGAATGTTTTGGGGATTTAAGGTATAGTCATTTTTTTTCTCATCCTAGTATCTTTTCCTGTCAAGTGATGGTGAACCCTCAGCCCCACTCAAGTTTTAATAGAGAACAGAACATCACGTGTCCACAACAGAGATCATATTTTGCAAAGTTATTCTCGTGAATACCTCCAGATCTGGGCACTAGAGGACTCCTATTAGATCAGTTCCCCAAATCAAATGTACACCTCTGTCAGTTTTTCTCACTGGTGACAATTTTCCCCAGAAGTGAGTAAGATTTTATTCCTTTTATTTCAGCAAAAAAAGATCACTTTTCCATAGATGCTGCCATCTCAAAACATATGTGGCTTATGGGCTGCATTGTTGCTTTGGAAAATATATTGAGTATCTGATTGCCATCTTCCTGCATTATCTGTAATCAAAAATTTCTTGAAATGCTCAGATTTTTGGCCAAATCTAAGAAATCATCAAAAATAAGTGAAATTTACCTATATTTTTGTGCTTATCTATGATATAAACTTTAGCTTTTACTACAGAAGAGAAAATTGAAATTTAGTGAAAACTTTCTCCCCAAATCTGAACTACAATATATCTTTCTTCATAAAGATTCCAAAATGTAACTTTATTTGGGTTGGTCTAGAATACGACTGCTGGCTATCTTATGCCAGGAATTCATTCTGAAGTACTGGCAACAGGAATTAATGTATGACTCTCTTTTTGGCTTACTAGTGAAGTTTCCAAGCAGAACATGTTAAAAATTAATGTATTACCTTCTTCAGCTCTTGTCCAGCTGAAAGGTATGTGTGACTCTCACACTATAGCTAGTGACACATAGCAGGGTTATTCCTCTTCTCTTGAAAAAGGGCAATTTAACAGCCTTAAGCAATAGCTTCATTTAGAAGGTCAGATTAAGAATCAGTAGCCTACGAGAGGGAGATTTTCTATCTCTATTACCTGTCAGTCTGTCTGTATACCTGTGAAAGTTGTACACAAGTAAGTGGGTTTCTGTGAGCTTTGCAACAGGTTTACGGAGGTTAAAAATAAAAAATAAATTATAACTGAGAGGTATGCCATGTTAACAGCTCTTGGTTCAGGAAGCTGCCTCTTCAGAGGATAAACTGAACAGACAGAATCCCTTCAAAATATATTATTCCCTTAAAGTGTTTTTTTCTGTGTATGCAGCATACTGTAATCAAATCAAACTACATCAGTGTTTATTGGATTAGGTATAATGATATAACTAGCAAAATGCAGCTCATCATATACATTAACAGTTCACTATTAGTTATTAGTTATCTCAAAAAGAAAGATGAGTCTGGGGTCTGCAGGAAGGAAAACAAACATCTCTAATAGAAGTCTTGACAACAAACTAATATGAAAATGCATTTTAAATTGCTTTCAGAATGATGGAAATTCCTGCTGACAAAGACAAATATTGTGCAGAGTACATATTCCATCTGCTTGGACAACACTGGGATCCTTTATGCTGAGTAAAGTGGAACGTCTGGTTCCATCTCCTTACTGTGGTCAGGCTCTGCACCAACTTTGATGACAAAAGGAACAGAGCTTTTTTTGTTGTTGTTTTATTTAAGAAAAATAAATGCAAAGTTGTTCTGTGTGGGTCCCATCAGGCATTAAAGCTTCTTGCATCATGAGTGAGCCACTGAGGAGCGAGGTCAAGACTGGTTTTGGCATTTACTAAGAGGACAGGGCTTTTTAGAGCAGCACATAGGCAGATAGACGTAGCAGCTAAGCACAGACTGGATTTCAGGTAACCCGAGAGTTAGGTACTATACTGACAGAAAACTAAGGTGAAAAACTGGAGAAGGCAAAAGCAGGGTAATGTCAGGGGTTAAGGGAGGAAGTCGATGTGACACAAGAGGGCAAGTCAAGAGCACAACCCCAAGGCAGGCAAGGAGTGAAATCAGCACCAGGAGAAAATGTATGCTAGCCTAAAGCAAAGCCAGCCTAGGTTGCCCACAGTAGGAGCTGGATAGAAGTAATGCACCCTAAGAGTGGGTCTACGGATGAAGGACTGGGAGCCAGAACAAGGGGCTGAGCCCAAGATATTTGCAAGTCAACCACTGATGCCTGTCTGTTAATACTGTGAGTTGGGGCAGGAGCCTTCATTAATTGGTTCATTGGCAGGCTCAGTAACTATTAGCTTTTGCCCAGGTTTTTTTCTTCCTCACCTGCATATAGACTTGTCATGAAGTGACCCTGTTACAAGAGTGTTGCAGAAAGCATTCAGAAGTACTGATTGCAACTCACTGAAATTTTATATGCCATAATAGATAATGTTTATACCCTCAATCACTAAGCCTCATACCTAAAGGTTGATAATATCTGCTGGAAATGTCATTATAAACAACAACAACAAAATGCCTCCTATAAGTAAAAAAAAAAGGAATCATATAATATTGCCTTTTGAATTGCATAGACACATGACATAGGAATTCAGCTAGAATAGATAAATTTTCTTATATTTATATCTTATGGTTCTTTGTATCATGCTTCTATGTTTAAAATTTCTTTTATAGCAATACTGTTTCCAGCTATCTTGTGGTCTACTAATCTAAAATAGATGCTATTTTTAAGCTAATTTTCAGTAAACTATAACATTTCCAAAGGCTAGAGCTTGAATATTTTATAACCATTACATGGTAGTGTCATACACAGTTTACTGATGAGATTTCTAGACATCACAGCTATAAAATTCATACCCTGCACTTATTAGTAGGTCAACATATTCTTTGACAAGCTGCTGAGCTTGTCAGGCTATATGTTTATTTATAGGTCTTTTCTTTTGTATCAAACTCATTCTCCTGTAGAGTTGCAAAGCATACAGAAAAAGCTATTATATTTTGCAGAATAACACTGAAAATAACACTGAATAGAAACATTTTCTTGTGTTCATCCAGGAAAGCTCAAATTAAAATATTTAATTTTTACTAATTCCATTGAATTCCCACACAACCTATGCAGCTGCACGAAATCTATGCAAATTACCTAAACCAGCAAAAGGTATTTAACCTCCATTTCTAATTTTGATTCTTCTAACCCTGAATTTATGAGCTGTCGTGCTATATCCATTTCAACAAGTATCATATCTTATCACGTTATAGTCCCATGGCCTGTAACAGCACAGTTCCATTTCCAGATTAATTGGAAAAAAAATAAAGTAATAGACCATAATAGAATTCCTCTCAAGCTGTATGGAAGTACATTACAAACATTCCTCACAGTCAGCTTCCATAAACTAAGCTCATCCCTAAAATCCTTTGATATCTGTGCAGTTGCACCAGCAGAACGAATGAATCAACTGAAAAGCCATACCCTTTTCAGAATTCATGATGCCCTCAGGACCAAAAAGAATATTTAGACACATGTTTATAAGGAGGAAATATGGTATCCTCAATGAAGGGACGGAACTTTACATTATCATAGCAAATGTAATCATTAACCATGTAAACATTTTTCTCTGAATGTAGCTGTAAAGACAGACATGTTGTGTAACTACAGGCTTTCCCCAGGTAAAAAACAGTCTTGTCTTCCACTGAGAATATATTTTCTATTAACATATTTTTATCTAGTTTTTTTGGCAGTGTAATATTTCACAATTAATTAATTACTCATTGCTATAATGAAGTTAAGAAAAGGGCAATGTTCATATGAGAATTTGAAACTAGCATAATTTTGGGGAGTTATCTTTTAGTTACTTAAACACACTGCAAACCAAGACGCAAAATTTTCTTAATTTTGAGATCTGAATTTTAAAATACAGAAAAAAATGTTTTGTGCTTTTTATCTTTGAAACATATTTGTAATTTCTGGTGAAATGTTCAATATATAATTGCTGTATTGTAGAGCAACACTATGAGGGCAACTGTAGATATACAAAGGATTTTTTTCCTTCTGTGAAGATGGGAAGAGGAATCCAAAACACAAAGGAGAAAAGAGTTGGGAAAAAAATCTGACTATAAAGAAGAAAAACTTCTGTTTTTCAAAGGATATCCCTTATGCTGACAGTCTGCTGTAGTTTGATCTTGCTAGTGTCAAGTGAAGTGAACCAAGCTGGCCAAAGAAAACTCAACTGATACCGTATTTTAGCAGGTCATTGAGCTTTTGGGGGTGAAAAGGAGAGAGGCTGTGAAGCTAATCCAGATGAGATACCTAATCTCTTGTTTATGTTCCACTGTGATAAAGTACTTTCAGAGTAACAGTAATAATGAAAAGCAAGGAAGTTGAAAAAAAGTGGAAGGACAGAAAAAAAAGGGGGAGAGAATTATTTGATTGTCATTTTGTTTTAGCAGATAACAATACAAAGTTCAAAGGCTATGAATCCTAATAAAATGTTTCTAAAACAATGAACTCTTGATATCAATAGTGCATGTGTTGAAGGACGTACTAAGTAGTAGTGTTAAAAAGGGTGTTCAAATAAGAATGTTCCAGGCCATAAGGAGAGTAACAAAAAATGGTAAGAATGTCAAAGGGAAATGGTTATTTTGCTCTTATCTGAATACAAAGCATAAATCTTTTTCTCCATATCACCCTGATACTTTTAATTTTCACTTTTTTCAACTCAGTGTAAATTTTAAGGAGAGATTCAGAAAATTTATTCGTGGCCAGTATATGACTGCAGCTGAAAGAATGCCATATTATGTCAGCTTCTGAAAAATTCAACAACTGACTTTTTCTAAGAATAATAATTTCCATGCATAACATATTTTCTACAAATTTTAACTTGCTTTGCTCTCATGTTTAGGAAGAATCTTATGAACTTTTCCTTTACTAAGGGTACGAGAGCTAGAGACATTCTGTACCTCTGTAAACAAAGTTGGTTCTTTTGAATAAATACTGCATTTTAATTTATTTTGTAAAAAGAGAAAAAAAGACTCTTTATAGACAAAAGTGCTTTTATATTATGATATATAAATGTATTAATGTAAGTGGATTATGAAAACTAAAGGGTTTCTAAATTTCTTGTTTAATTTCTAGAAACAGCTCAGCAGTTTGTACAAAGCATCTGGCAGATTGAAGGAAAACTGGGTGTTCAGTCAATGAGGCCCAGGAAGTCCCCAGAGCTCCTATTTGCCTGTTCTGCTTGCAGCACGCTGATGAATCATTTAAAATATACATAGGAACTTGACAACAGCAATAAATCCCTTAAAATTAACATCTCTGAAGTTAATTTTCTAAGATCACATACATCAGCAATGTTAGGTGAAGAACCCCTCTCTAATGATTTTCCTTGCAGAGTTGAGGCTTCTACTTTATACAAAAGATACCTGTACTATGTCACAGTTTTTAAAATTAGTTATATTTCAGTTCTATAGTGTATTTGTCCCTAGAAGAGCATTTGCATGGCCTGGTATCACAAATCAACAGCTGCAGCTGTAGCACATCCAGTCCCTCAGTAGCATTTAGCAGTTTATACAGTGTTTTTTGCACAGCCTAAATGTGATTTATTTTTAATGTTGTTTTACTTCAGTCTTTCCCAGGCACAGTGAAATTTCACTTCAACAGTTTTACTGTTTTCTGTGGTTTTGCATATGTGGCAGATTCAGATCTAGAGGCAAGAAACCTTCTACATTAGATGTATTTTGTTGCTAGCTTTCCTGACGGTAAAGAGCTTTTGCATTCCAAGAGCTCCCTTGTTACTCTTCAGACATGGGTGAATACTGCAAAGTAAGTACTCAGCGATATGTATTACACTAAGAACCATGAATTCACCTCAGTGGTATTTATGACCTTTTGTATTTATTTTCAGAAAACATGTGAGTGTTTTTTTAGCCAAAATGCATGTGGAAAACAAGAAGTCTCATGAGTACTTGTACAAAGGCTCACGCCTAGGAATGTTCATTAGGGCTTTCTCAAACCTCTGATTTTCCTTCTTCAGTCATCTGGTCACTGACCACAAATATTAGGCAGTGAACAGTTAGATGAAACTGTTTGATAGAATCTTAAATCTTAGCTGAAATGAACAGCTCAAATACATCCTTTGTTCAGTAGTTCACATCTATAATCCATAGCTGGTCCGGAAATTACTTTTTGTCTCCACGGAGAGTCAGCTAGTCACTCAGTACACTTTTATTTCATCTGCTACATCACACTTACATGGAATAGGAATACAGAAGTCCCTGTCCTACTATTTTGCATTTAAACAACTCTTGTGCAAATGTGTTTCTGGGAGGAAACAGGATGACCCTTAAGTGGCACTACATAGTGAAATGGAAAGCTTGCCACTATAGCAAGTAGTATGTTTTCTTCTCTGTTGAAAGCTCTGAAATATGTCTTACTTTACAGATAATTCATAAGACAAAAGCAGCTGTTATTATTGACAGTTTGAGCAAAATTTACCCAGTGCATTTCTTAATGAAAACCTTTTAGCAAAAATTCTTAAAATTACAAAATGACTGGAACTGTTTCAAGGGACTTGAATTAACCAGACAATTTAAATCATCCTTTTTACACTTTAAACTCACAATTCACACTTTTCAAAAGATAAATTTGACATCAGTTTTCCAATTCACTAACAAGTCCAGTCAGTCAGTGTATTTTCCCCAATATATCTGCATATGTCAAGATGGAATTATGAAAAATTTCAATGAAATTAGTTATTTGGGGAGAAGACTGAAGTATGCAATTAAACTACAAAAACAGAATAAAAGACCCAGTGTCTGAACATGGAGAATGTTCCAGCTCAAATTCATGAAAAGAAAGAAATCAACAACTGAAACTCCTTCCCCATTGTGTAAAAGTAGGACAACACACATAGCTTTGAAAAATATATACTGATTTGAGGTGGTTCCAAAGTTTAAGTGCTTAATTGCCATATGCAATGGTTCTTAAATATAAGAATTCAAAGTACAAGGTTGTAAAAGCAAAATACAGCGTAAGATGTCTTTGGATGAGTATCGTTTTGCGTAATGAGGTTCAATTAATAAAATGCACTTCTGAATGATTTGTGCAGCTCAAAATATGTTTTTGCATACAGATAGACCTATTCGTATGTAAATATCCTAGAAAGCATCGTCACCACATGGAGACATTTATAATACTTTACTTTGCGCATTGATTTATTTCATTACATTATGGTCAATCAATATTTAGAGTCCAAATTATTGGCAGATGTTAATAAATTTTGAAACCTTCAATATGGATCTTATTTGAAAGAGAGAATGCAATTGTGAAATGTGAACTTTTGCTCTTTACTTTTTACGACTGTAAATTTAACAGTTAAAAATTATTAAAAAAAAAAAGTTCATGCCACGTTTTGTATTCTTTCAACTCAGCCTGACAGACATAGGCAAGTTACAACAAAAGTCATAACTTAGAAGTTAGGCCAATTAGCACTTAACATTGGTGGCATTATTTGACACTGCAATTTCTTTGGTTGTCATTGTTTCTGGCATGCTGAATTTGATCGACAGAGGAAATCTTTATTGCTTTTAATAATGAAACTTAGGTCTTTCCCAGAAAAATTCTTCACACTTAGATTTGAAACCAGATGACAAAGATTCAAAAGAAAATTTATTTTACTGGCTAAAACTTCTAACTGCAGAATAAAGGACTTAAAATTTGATATTTATATTTATGGAGTCCTAGCAGCTATGTATTTGACACATAAAAAGAACAAGTAATAACAGGTACTTAACTGGCCACGTTTGGATAACATCCAAGCATAACCAGTGACCAGTAGCATCCAATGAGTATCCATCTACTTGCGATACTGGATCACAGCAGAAACTGGAAATCCGCTATGATTAAAATGAAAACCAACACGAACATTTATGTGGCCTTTGGAGGGTAATTCCCCAGTAATTCCAACCTGAATACCTTCCGTTTCCTTATGCTCACAGTTTCTCAAACTGCAGTTATTTCAGTGGTGGTTACGGTACACCACTGTTCCCTGAGCTGTGTGATCCTCCCTTCCAAATAATGCATGAAAAACAGAAGAAAAAGGAAACGACATTGTGACAATCCAGTACTGGCAGTGTTTTCTTCAAAATAGGCCTTGTAAAGACTCATTCTGTGGTCCAGACATTCCGCTATTACTAGGAAATATAAATCTCCTCCCTTTGGGAGGAGAGCGTATAACAATTTAGCTATCCTTCAACAGTCAAAAGACGACTTTGGACACGCCTTGCTACAATTAAGTCAGAATTTTTTATTAAACAGATATTTAAAACCAGAAAACTTCTACTTGCTACATAACAAAAAAGATTTTTTTCATTTTCATTTTTAATTAAAAGACACTGGGTTTAACATGCATACAAACACATGAGATGAACTTACCTCTCCCATGTCCATCTGTATATATTAATTTTCTTTCCTCTGGACTCTTTTCCAACCCCTTGGGATGCTTCACAGTATAATATATTCATTAGTATATGAATGGCTCTAAGAAAAGAGCAGAAAAAATTACTTTGTATTATTTATTTAGAAATCAAGAACAAAATCATCCGATTACAGGTCTGATTTCAAATGAGTGCACTTCTATGGATTCCTGTGAATTAACATATACATATACCATTATACCCACTGAGGCAAGAAGACAGTTACTTATTATATGTGATATACTCCTTTTTGTCTGGTTTCCATTGAAATAAGCTTTCAAAAAATTTAAGAAAATTTTGTAAAGTATTCAAGAGTCACATAGGTCATGTAGACTGAAAGACCTAATTTCAGCTTCTTAGCAAGGATCATACAAATGACAATTCATTTACTATTTCTTATCTGATACATACCTATTATAAACATCTTTCTTCCTTGGTTTCTCCAGGAAAGTCTAAGATATTAAAATAGTGTTATGCAGGCGTCTGAATACTATATACTTTATATACTTCTCTTTGTTTAGAAGGAGCTGAGGCCACCTAGAGAGAAAAAAGATTAGAGATGGAACCTGTCATTCACCTCATACTCTAATAAAAAGCTGTAGAATATATTAGTACAAAACTATAGAATTTTTTTGGGAACCTTGTCACAGAATCATAAAATCACAGAATGGTTTGGGTTGGAAGGGACCTTAAAGATCACCGAGTTCCAACCCCTCTGCCATGGGCAGGGACACCTCCCACTAGAGCAGGTTGCTCAAAGTCCTCAAAGCCCCATCCAGCTTGGCCTTGAACACTTCCAGGGATGGGGCATCCACAATTTCTCTGCGTAACCTGGTTCAGTGTCTCACCCTCAGATTAAAGAATTTCTACCTACAATACAGTGCAGTTACAAGGGCAGTCTTTTCCCCCCTTCCTTCACTGGCTGCCAAATTTATCCTTACCCACCACTGACCAAAATGCAGACTTATCTCTCCTCCCCTTGAGCAACAGCTTACGGTGCTCTGCTCTCCATCCCAGTGTAAAGCAATAGGCTCTGGGTGCTGGGCTGAGAGAAGGCTGTCAGCCATTGCATTTGCTCCACAAACCGCTGCCTTACCTTCCAGGGAAAACCTGGCTGGCTTGATATGTGATAGCGTAGTGGTTGCTCTCTGCTACCACAGTATTAATAGTGCAGGCAAACAGAAATTTCCCAACACCTGTTTCTGTGAATGCTAAAGAAGCTGAAAAAGAGTTGCACAGGAAGAGGTGGGAAACAAGAGTAAGATCAGTGAGGAAAAATTGCCACTTTAAAGAAACCTCTGCCTTTCAACTCCTAAAGTAAAGGTCACCAAATCTTGCACATAGTTTCAGAAAAACAAGAAGCCACCAAGGGGTAGGTAGGATGTGTGCAGAGCCATACACGTATATGAAATATAAGTCTAATCCATTCACTGTCAAAGTAAAAACTGGATAACTTTAGCTAAGAGACTTGAATTCTATCTAAAATTGTTTAAACTCTGCAATGAGTTCAAGATTCATATCATGATCTTAGCAGAAACACTCAATGGAATTATTCTCTCTGAAGTCAGAATTGACCATGTTATATTCTGATATATGACATATATGATAAACATCATATATAAAATATAGAAACTGTTATTTTATTGATTTTTAAATCTCTTATGACTCTAATCTCCAGAGGTGCATTATAGTACAAGTAGAAGTAGAATGAGCAACCCAGGATCATTCTAGAAATACATTATACAACATTCCTGAACAGAAGAGCTTTCTGTTGCCTGATCTTCCATCGAAAATTACACATTACAGTGAACATGTACATTCATATTGCATTATTTACCATGACAGAGTTCTGTCACCACAGAAAGAGGAGGTGATACTAAAGAATCATTTCAGATCACCATAGCTGTAGTGATGGCCAGTTTGGGGAAAGAGGTGTGAGAGTGAGCTTGAATCCCATTCCAAGGTACAGTACATGTTCCTGTCCATTTTTTTATTTAATAGAGAAATATATTGTAAGCAATAAAAGAATGTAAAATTTATCAGATCGTCTTCATTGCCCACACTTCTTCCCAAGAAGAAAACCAATAGCACAAAAAGTGATAATTAAATGTACTCAATTTTACTCTTTTTCTCTTCTAGGATAATGAAATAATAATTACATGATTTTTCAGAATTTTTAAGTGTACCATTAATTTCTTAAAAGACACATTAGTACACTAAGAAATGTTTAAAAATATAAGCAGAATTACTAACATCCTCCCATACTAATAAATATCAGAAAATATTTTAGACAGCTAACAAATGCATGATACAATCAGAAAATTTATTTTTGTTAAACCTTATCCATATCTCATCAGAACTTCCCTTGGCATGCAGAGTAACTCCAATGAGCTACAGAGTGTTTTCAAATGTGTTTCAGAGAAAAAAGACAAAGTCTGCAGTTCTTTCTATCCTATTTTCAAGTACTTATTTGGCCTTGGAAATGGTAGGGACATGATGAAACTTTAATATTCTGCTAGAGAAATGGGACGCAATAGTATCCTACTCTTTCTTAGTCACTGATCTTGCAAATTTCTGAGGACTGAATGACTTCTCTGGGAACTGTTATGGGAACAAAGATGAGCACTTGTGAGCACCAGGAACTTTATAAGGAGTACATCTAGCGAACACAAACAGGCAAGCAGTAGCTTCTCCCACGCAGCTGAAAGTTCCTGACATTTACAGAAGGTGAAGGTAATCAGAGCAGTGCACAGATTCCCACTCACTTTGTGCACTTCCCACTCACTGGGGAAGACTCTGGCAGTAGAATCCTAAGTCGCATACCACAATTTCCACAAAATCCAAGAAACAAGTCTGCCCTGCACTGTGTGATGCGTCTTCCTTTTATAAACAATAAATAAAATCAGCTCTAAATTGCCTGGAATTGTAAATTCTCTAATTAAGGGGTGGCTTTGGTCAAGTCCAGGCAGCTGACCTACCTAGAGCTGTGAACAGATGGCTAATAACAGCCTAGGACACCCAACCAATTCTGACAATTTGTCACATTTCCAAGCTGTGGTGACAAGTGGCCCCTTGACACCTGCTGCAGCTCCAACTTCAAATTGTGAATGTTATTGACAGTCACAACTAAGGTAGTTTTTCTTCCCCTGTGGATTTATAGCAAAGGACTTTTCAGGTCGCTATTTAAAGCAACTTTTTTTGGTCTAAATTAAGTATATGTATGCATGTGCTGGATGTAGAAGGGGAAAAAACCACTGTGAATTATGAAGTTATATAACAATTTGGAAAATACTTCGTATTCCAGACAGTTTACAATGAGATCCAAGAGAGACATGTTGGAGTTACAAATTAAAATGCTTTGGCATTTTTCCAGGCAATAATTTATCTTCCCTGGGTGAATCATTATATTTGCTTGGCTTAGATTGCAGCATAGGGTCATTAAAAAACATTCTGGTTCCTCCACCAGATTGCAATAGCTTGCATTTATCACAGCTGGAACCACACACCACATTTAAAAAAATCAGTTCAATATTGGCTGAAAATTGATGATGAACAAAATTTTTATGATCAGTTCTTTGACTGTATTAGAAAAAAAGAAGTGTAGGCAACTTTTATGTTTGTTCAAACCTTATTAAAACAACAGCTTTATCTTCCCAAACCATAAGTGAAGCTTTTGCAACATCGGGGCTGACCCTGATCTTCTGCATATTCTCTGCTTAAAGGACATGAGCAGGAAATGGTCAGCTTAAGGACACAATGAAAGGAAACACAGCAGCAAAGGTTTCACTGATAACATGTGATTTGAAGTCAGTGAGCAGATTCAGCCAGTCATCCAGCTGTTCGGGCCAAAGTCTATACAGCACTCTGCTGACTCCTACAAGACTGTGTCACGAAAACATGTGGAAGACTGACGCTTGACATGGGCAAGGCAGGGAAAGTAGAATGCTTTCACGCCATCAAATGCTGTGGCTCAGTTTTTTTTATGCCAGAATAAAGGAAAATTATGCTGGTTTAGAAATATTTGTTTTTCTAAAAGTTAACAGGGCCAAATAGAAATAGGATGCTGATGTGAGGGTGTATTCATATGTCAGTGCTTGAGTATCACTAGGTGTAATGAAGTTCAGGTCAGAGCCAGAACTGCAAACTATTCCACACCCACAATTAAGGACCAATATTATATTATTTTAGGAGACAATTTTTCAGAAGACATCAGTGCTTCGGATACTGAATGCTTACAGTGTGTTTAAAAGGATTTATAAAGTAGAAATTATAACCTGCATTAGCTTTATAAGTAGTTGATTTTTTTCCTCACACTCTCAGCAATAAACTCATACCAATCAACAATCAGAAAGAGTGTAGCAAGGAAGGAAAAGATATCATAAGTCTTGGATGATGTACTTTCATACTGACTTTACAAGCATAGTTTAATCAATTTCTGGTCTTGGATTGCAGTAATTAGACATCTTGTGCTTGGACAAGAACAAGTGTGTTCTATTTTTGTTTACAGTATCTTAAACTAGAAGGAAAACAGACTGACTTTTAAAAAAAATCCTTAAAACCTATCAATTTCTTAAACCAAGCTTAACTATGATTACAAAGACAATCACTGACAGGTTGATCAAGAGCTTTAAAAATTCTGTAGGCATTGACCATTTATCAAATAACATAGAGGTTTCAATATCAGCAGTATTGGCTAGATTTATTCAGTCCAGAATGGACTTGCTGGACAAAATCAGAGAGCCTTATCCAAAATAATTAAATAGCCTGATTATCAGAAGGGATTATGGTTGACCAAGGCTTCAGATTCCGTCTACTCTCTGGCTCAATTTTTTTGTTCTGTAAGAGCTGTACCATTTTGTCCATTTTATACATATATAAAATATGAATACTGAGAAAAAGAGAAAAGAAACCCTTTACTTACCAGAGGGAAAAGACTTTGAGTTTGGAATCCTTCGTACTCCAAGAAAAGTTTTCTACCTAACAAGTTCTTAGTTATGCCAGAATGAATCAATACTTACAAGAAGTTCTAAAAGGTCATCTGAATGTTTCATTGCAAAATTTTTCTATATTTTAAACCTCAAATAGTTTTGCAAATAGAATTCTTGTTTTCTGGCCAATCTTCCTCTCAAAGCAAGCAGACTGCTAACAAGAACTGAAAGCACAGAGTTTTACATTCTGCTAGTCATTTAAAGGTTCTAACATGAATGTTCAGAGTTGCCATAGCCTTTCCTGGCCCTGGGGATCTTCATGAAAAATGATACCAATGCAATACTTGTTACGTGGGGTTTTCCAAGGATCAAAGATGATAAATAAATGTGCTATTTACTGATACAAATTGCTACCTACCTATCCAGGCAAGAAGCTTTAATACACTGTCCAAACGGAGATCACTACCTGTGATAATCTTTTTTATTTTCATACCTAGACTGTTTATGCATTGTCAAGAGACAGGAGACTCAGTAACAAATTAGGTGCATAAAATTAAAAGCTATCTTAATAACATATGCTATGTCATGACCACATTAGATAAACCCAATTCCAGTCAAGACATTTTTTTCCATTTAATTTTTTAAAAAAGAAAGGGATAAGTTTTCAAAGCTCAGGGAGAAGCACTTGCTGCAGGCAACTGCATTTGCATTTGATATATCCTCCCTCAGTTGAGACAAGCACTGACCAAGAGTTTAGACAGAATCCAGACTAGTATTTACTAACAAGGACAAGAAAACACGTGGCGTATTTCTCTTGTACATCTTAAGACAGTTCTTTATCT
This sequence comes from Scolopax mira, assembly GCA_004320125.1. Taxonomy (NCBI): domain Eukaryota; kingdom Metazoa; phylum Chordata; class Aves; order Charadriiformes; family Scolopacidae; genus Scolopax; species Scolopax mira. The sequence continues at coordinate 115,914 of BJBW01002276.1, read as the reverse complement.
CTGATTAATAACCTGTTAGTTATCAGAATACCACATGTATTATTGCAAATGTTCTGTCTTGACAACAGCAGGAACACTCAGAGCTACCAGCATATAAGGAAGTTGGACCAATATCATGAAGAGTAACCTCTGCTTCATGAAAACTCTGATCTTGAATTACACTCCTTTAATCACTCTGTCAAAACAATAAGATGAATATTTTATGTGGTTCAACTGTAGTCCTGTTAGTGATTTATACAAAGTTCAGTTTTAGCTGAACTAGAAGATCTTGAAGTAATTAGAAAGAACAGAATATGCATTATCAGTGATTTAAATTTTTTTTAATTACAGTGTAAGAACGGTAAGGGACTGGTGGACGTAATTTGTGTGTAGGTTTCCAGTGAAGGTGAGGTTGACAAATGGACAGCTTCCCCCAAAGGAAGACCACAGGAAGTCTGAGGAAGACTGACTTATGATATTTAGAAAGAGAAATACTGGACAGATTCCATATTATGAGTGCTGTTCAACACATGCAAGACAAGAAGAACAAGTTTGGCACCATTCATTAAAGATCTTTTGCTCCTGGAGATGGAAGACTAGGTGGATAACATGAGACAGCTGCATCCTTTACTGTAGGAGATTTTCACAATTCATTTAGGCTTTGCCTCAAGTGCCAAATTCTCAGCTCTGCTCTTGAATCCATCTGTCATCATTTCCTCCCATGAGCTTTCCACTCCTTTCACTTTGTATCATCTGCCAGTATGCATCGTCATTTCTCCTAGTACAGCTTTTACAGTTCACCAAGCTCCCTTGTTATCAGGAGACGTACAGCTGGACACCTCTAAAAAACACTGAAGTTCAAATGGAATAAAGACTGGCATGCTCAACTTCTGAGTTTTGTTTCTCTTTTTAGATTGCAAATGCTTGAAGGAGCTTCTTTTTTCTGCACACAACTTTCAAGGGAAGAGCTTTGAAAGCCACGTTGTAATTACCAACATGAGTAAGAGTCTATTATGGAGGCTTTGATTACTCCTTTTGTGCATGAAAACATAAGATTTTCATGCATAGATCTAGGTAGGTAACTTTTACAAATGGTCCAAATTTCCAAGAATATGTAATTTTGTTCATCCCAAATGACTAATCAGTTCAGATCTAATCCATTGAAAATTTTCAGCTAGAAAACCTTGGTTTTTATAGAAACTAGATTTCTGGAAGAGAAAGAAAGAGAAGCTAAACATCCAAATATTGGGTAAGAGAAGCTAAAGTAGAGCTCTGAATGTGGATGAAGATTAGGATTCAGTGTTCACCTCTGTGGTGGTGGGGGATTTGCTTTGACCTGTGCTAGTGACTGCAGTGGGTACTGGTGTTCTCACTCTCTACAGAAAATAGAACTCTCATTTGTCCAGGTGTCCTACCCACCATAGACATGTGTAAATTTGAGTATTCATAGCTTTAAAGGAGATTTAAAGAGCTCATGCAGGAATGACTGAGAAAATCTCTCCTCAGAGAGCTGCCAGCATGGTAGTTAGGTGAAAGCAGATAACTGTTACCCTGAATTCAGTATAAAGTGATGAAGGCACTGAGCTGTCAGGAGTGAGATTCTATTATTTTAATGAACATTTGTTCAATGGACACATTTCATGCTGTTAAAGTAGCATTCGTATATAAGGTATATAGCTCTGTCAACACAGGAAATGACATCACTTCCTTGAATTTTTTAACTAGTCACCCATCTGTAGCTCAGCATGTTACTGCTGTTGGCTTTCTCTTATGACTGGAACTCTAGAAACAACTATGCCACCACCCCCACCCCCACCCCCCCACCCCCCCAAAATGCTGAAAAAGCAGAAGCAGATACTTCAGATAAGATGGGCCTTTCTAGCAGGAGTCCTTTTCCCCAGAGGACAGATTATCAAACGGACCAGGTTTACAAATCTGGCCCTCCTGCTTCTAGATCCATGTAAGGGAATTCTGGCACATTTCTGCTCCAGAAAGCTGGAGAAAAAAATACAGCCCAACTTGTAATGTGTAGGATCTTGCTAAAATACTGTATTGAAAAGCAAATTGTCTCAGGGTTCCAAAGTTTCCATTTTCAGTCCCCATTCATTCCAGCTTTGCTCTGTCTCCTAAAAAGGAGTTCAAGCCCCCTAAACCAAGTGTTCAAGATACATTTTAAAAGGAGCACAGTTCAAATAAATATTTGGCTTAACCAATGGTTTTCTTCACAGGCAAGCCCACAGCTGCAATAGACTATCCTGACACTTGTGTACAAACTCCCAGACCTCAGGCAAGCAGTAGTTTGAGACAAGCTTCTTGTTTCCTAAAGCTGTCCAGTCCTGCTCACTTTAAGCCTTTTTCCTGAACCTAGCTCCCAGCAGAAGTGTAATAGGGTAAGGTTAATTATGCCATATTCCACATCCTTCCTGGTTGCAGCTTAATTAACTCTCATTTCTCAAACTCTTTAATGAGTTTTATCTCATGTTCTCTGGGTATCTGTTCCAAATAGCACACTTGGTTTACTTTTTTGAGCCGAGTATAGTACATGCTTTTTTTTTTTTTTCCATAACTTACCACTGAACCCTTTCAGATAGCCACAGAATCCATGTCTTTTGCTATATAATTTGCAGTTTAAATTTTTCATAGAAGTGCACCCTGGATTTGTTCTTTATGCAGCAGCTCAACCTCTTTCCAAAATAGTCCTTCTTTATACCACTTTACTTGGTACTCCCTGTCTCTGAGAAACTGGTTTCTCAGTACATTGATTTTTTTTTTTCCCCTGTGTTGCTCAAGCAACAGGGTGAGAAACTAAGAGATTTAAGAAGGGATGCATGGACAAAACATGTATCCTATTTTTCCAAGTAGTACTCACCCAAAATCTGGTGATTTTATTAAGGGTACAAAAATACGTGGCCTTTGCCTTACCCTCATTTCCCTTCCTTTGCTTATATTTATTTTCTTCACAGAAGTATTACTTTTTTAATTCATGTTTTTACGACTCTTTTTTTCCCCCAGTAATTCAATGTATGGAAGCTTGAAGTCTTCTGTTCTTGATTATTACTCTATTCCCAAGAAAACGCCATCAAGGGGTTTTCATCCACTGCATTTGTCTGCCACTCCAACACATACACCTTTCCTGTGAGATCAAAGGTCTTATGGATTTCTAACCCAACCCCAGATGGACTTACCTTTAGCACTTTTCTGTGTGTCTTCTGAGCTAATACATAGTCATCACATAGTCTTCTAGTGGGAGTTTTTCTCCTTTTGTTCCAAATTTTAGTCTACCTGTGTCTTTTTTGAGGTTTTTCCAGTATTTTGATGCCATGTTATATGCTCTGTTTTAAAGAAAAGGCTATCTGACATGCTTTTGGTTGCTAGTCAACTACTCTGTCACTGAAACTGCATCCACTTGCAGCTACAAAGTGTTCATTTAAGTTAGTGGTATTATTGTCCTTTTTGTTCATGATAAATATTACCCAGTGTACAAAACACATTCAGTGTATTTCTTTTTCCATATGCCTGACTTGCATAACTTTTATTGGTTCCCATGCTGAACACCATCTAGTCCCATATTGCCAGAGTAAGCTTAGTTCAGCTTTATGTTGTAAATCCTTTGCCAGCTGTACCTCTCTTCACATTAACTTCAATAGAATTCAAATAGACTTCAAATAGAATTTTTCTTTTAAATACTTTCAAAATTTCTTTTACATTCTACCCAAATTTTTTTCTTACCCAGAGTACCGTATTGTATCTTCACAGTTCATTTTATCTGACTGATTTAACAGAAAAGTATTAAATAGGCTAAAACTGTACAAAATATTACAGTTTGCCTAGCATTGCCTAGGCAATGCCTAGGCTAGCATGCCTAGGCAATGAATTGCCTAGCATTCATTGCTTGAGCAAATGGAGTAAAGCATTCTTTGAACTTGCCTCACTTATACTTTGCCAAAGAACTTCAGCTACAACAGGACTTTTAATTTCTCTATTCTCCCACATGAGATATTTTCTTAATTTCTATGCTACTGGCAATATCTGGTCTTCTGTGATCATGTCCTCAGACCTTAAAGTACTTGCAAGAGAGGTTTTTACATACCTTGCAAAGTATCCTTGACCAGGATTGTGATGTTTTGTTGAATTCCATACAATAGGATGCAGGAAACCTGAAATTGGTTTTGGTTTTGAAGAAACACTTTAAAACATGAATGCTCCTGGCACAAAACATGAAGACAAATTCAAAGAACTAAAATCATATATTTTTTTTGTTTAAATACCATTATTTTTCGACAGGTGTCTTGGTTTCTCAATGCATAGAATAAGCATGCTGCACCTTGCTGTCTCTCCAGCTAGTTATCACTAAATGGAAAACTGAGATACCCATGACTTTTTCATCTCTGCTGTGAAAGAGTGAGAAGGACACGGCTCTGAGTGCAATTGTCACAGGCAGCTTTAGGCTTTGCAAAGGGGCTACATGTAGAGATGATACAGAAGCTTAAGCTCCAGCAGCTGCATTCTACCTTCTAATTAAGTAGTGTATCACACAGAGAGTCTATTAAACTGATGCTGCAGAAACCTGTAGTGACTGCTGGGAAGTCTATGAATTAGACTGAAACTGTTGTTTTTAATATAGAGTGAGCCTCAAAGGTTTTGAATGTGATTGCATGAGAGACCACCTATCTTGACAGTTGATTTTGTTGTATTAGTGGTCAGCAGAAGAATTCAAGTTAATAGCCTAGTTATATAGGCAGGACAGACTTGGCAGAAGGAGATCTGGTGGACAGCCTTGAACTCTGGAACTTATTCTTCAATTGTAAAATGGGGATAATAATGCTCCTCTACCTCCCACTAGGGTACTTAGGCTAAATTCATTATTAGACATTTTCAGTAATACTTCTGTTTATGTTTCCAAGGTAATGAATAGGGATGTGCTGGAAATCCCTTAACAATAAAACTTATAGAGCTTAAAGGGTAATAGGAGTTAAGGGGTCACAGCACTTGTGGCAGGAACTATAGTTATTGCAAAATCTGGTAGATAACTCCCAGCCCAATCAGTTCTTGTCAAGGCAGCAATAATGTTTCTCTGGTGCAGGCTCAGACACCTTATGAAGACCGCCCAGAGATATTCATCTCAGCTTGTAGAGAACTGATTATAATATTGAGACTAAGGAAAAAAAAACATTCTCTAAGCTGTGTGGTACACTGCAAAACCAGGCAATTATCATCAACTCCATCCTTGCAGCCAAGAGTACTGCTGTGTCCATGTCCAGGATGGTAGCAATGGGATTCCTTGCAAATCCCATCAATCATTAAAAGGCAGCTCTCACACATGGATTTCAAAGTTAAAGAAAGGGCTCGATAAAGACCCCTCCTCTAATAGTACTTTGCACAGGAGCCCCAAGCTTCACCCTGAAGATAGATCGCTTTGCTGCCTAACAAGCTAACCAGAAACCTCTACTACCACTGTGCAGGGTCAGCTCTAGGTCAGGCTGCATGGGAGACTTCATGTAGCTCAGAAGGCACTAATAGGAAATTTTCATCTTTTCATGCTACAACTAAACATAGCACCTAAATATTGAATTTATGCTTCATCACGCTGAAGTGCCAATCAAGCTGCCTTCTACAAACGTATAGCCTAGTGCTCATGAAAGGACAGCAGGCTTGTGCAATCAGCCTCAGCAAAGGACTGAATCCTTCTTGGCTGTTTGCCTTGAAGTCCTGCTGTTTGAACAAGAGAAGAAAGCAGAAAGAGTAAACACTGTGTGCTACAAAGTGTACTCAGGCTCCCTCTAGGACAAAACTTCTCAGTCTATATTGCTACATTTGTTTAATATATATTTCATTCCTTCAGCTTCAGCAGCTGCTCAAAAACCTGTTAAGAACAGCAGCTACAATATGCTATGTTCTGATGTATATGCCCCTGAGACTTAGATGACATTTCTTCCTGCTAATATTCAATGTTAGCTGAACAGTTCAAAGCTTGAAGACGAAATAAAACTGTTTTCACATTTGAATGTCAGTAGAAAGCTACAGTAGGCAATGGTTGTTACATCTTCTCTATTTTGCATGATTCTCACTGAATAAAGAAGCAGCTATTAATCTTCATCACACCAACTATGGCTATGGGTCTTCATACATAACTGTTGTATATATATACCAGTGCTTGCAGCATATTTTTCTCTTTTATCTAGTATATTCAAAACACAGAGGAGGTTAACATGCTAGAGAAGCAATGTATCTTGCACTGAAAACCATGTTAGCAAAACTGTTAAATGAGCCTCCTGGCACTGGGTGGGCCAGGGGATCCTTTAGTAGCAAGTAGTTCCTTTTGCAGTGGCACACCATGTCAGGAAATCCCATTTCCTCAATTCAGAGGACTGAAGCACAGATTGGCAGTGTACAAGATTAAATGCTTTTGACTAATGTCCCTCATTTTTTTGAACAAAGAAAGGGTTATCTAAGGTACTACATGGAAAGGTCTTAAACTAGGACTGTCATCACCACTTACCTCCACAGTTTTTTACATTAAAACCCTTTGCTGCTGGGTTTAGACAGCAGCAGTTCAGTTGAATTCAGTTATTAGAGGTGTTATGGACAGAAATAAATAGTGATTTTGTTCATGTTTTTGTGTAGACTAAGTGTGGTCCCTAGGTTTCTGGCAAGCTGTCAATGTAGCCATCTGTTTTATGAAGTTTATGCATCTCTCTGGAAATAGACAGCCCAAAGCTAAAATGTACTAGAGGAGCATTTTTCTTTGAACAACTTGCTGTACATGAACAGTCAGATTTCAACAAGGCACAGGCTTTAAACTCCATGTAAGCCTAAAGTCAGCCCATTGAAGCATGCAAAATAGATTCATTTCAGTTACCTTTCCTTACAACTCATCTTCTGTATCTTACTTATAAACTTATTATAAATACCTATACGCACATAAACAAAGATAGATAACCACAGAGAGAGACTGTAGGAGGTAATGAAGTTCAGAGCCAGGTGACACCAAGATTGTGTGATCTTATACAAACTTCTGCTTCAAAGAGCTTATATATTCAAAACCAAACATATCACCTTAACTATATAAACAAGCAAGCCAGGATGAAGGCAGAAGGTACGGATATGAAAATCTGATAGCAGACATGCCGTTTGCAGGTTATCTGTAAGAATAGATGTCATTCTTATGAGGCATGGAGGGAGATAAAGAAAACCACACCATTACCAAGAATTTGAAGATAAGTGTAACAAAGGTGCTTTTGAAAATTATTTTCTCTAGCTTTTTCTGTTATTCTATGTTAATAGCATGATCCATTTCAAATATCTCCCTGATTTCAATACAGTTTATTCAATTCTAAAATGACTGTATGCCACATCAGTTTGAATTGTATTACATGTTCCTACCATAAGTACACCAATATGTGAATTGAAGTGTGTGCTACCATAGAAATATTAAAAAAAATACCTAGTACTGATGGGTTTGGCCCTGGCATCTTAAAACAATTGGCCAGGGCATGGTTAGATGCAGATTTTGTGGATTTGCAGGATATTATTGACCTGTCCTCTGCTTTTCTGAAATGTTTTTGAATGGATTTGTATCTGTTCGTATGACATCAGCTGCCCCTAATGTGGTTTGAATGTCAAGTAGCTGCTGTCAGGATGGAAGTAGGTGGGCTCAAGATCTCTAAAAGCAAAAGGGAAACCCCACCTAATTTGTAATTGCTTCCTTGTATTGCCAAAGTCTAAAAGACCAACAGTGCAGTGCTGATGTTCCTAAACCTGTAGAGACAGAAGCTATTTCATGGAATTTTGTTTCAAAGGAAAGTATTTCTCACAATGCCTGAGGATTGGAGATTGCCTTGCTCTAGACTAGAAACAAAGCTGATGCTAGCCAAAATGGCAGTTTCCTTGGCAAAGGTGTTAAAATTGAGAATTTCAAGGTTGTACAACTGGTTATACAAATCTTCCTCATTTTAAAGAGATGTTTGTTTCAATGCAATAAGCCTGTAGGTACATACTATTGTACTGTTACCTTATTCTCTGCAACACTCTTCATAACTATGTCATTTTTTCTCCCAGTGTCTTTTGAACCACACTTTGCACTCTCATTCAGAAAGCATTATTATGCTTTCTAATTTATATTTCTCAACTTCTGCATAAGGTAGAGAGGAAAAATAACCCCCCCAGTGGATTTTGCTGGCCTGAGTCTGCTCCTCAACTGCTGTGAAACACCAAGCAGTAGAACATACACAAGGAAGCAGCATCTCTTTACTCATGAAATGCTGTTAAAGAAGGATTGCAGTTTGGGGTCTTCCACCTGACCCATAAGTATTATACCCTTCAGTACCTTCTGAAGAGAAAAACTGAAACACCAAAAAGGGTATAAAACATTAAAAGGAAAATACAATAGCACATAACAGAGCAGCACCATGATAGGAGGTTGAATGCACAGACCAGCATTGCTCAGGCAGACTGGCAACAGTTCGCAGGATTAAGCCATTGCAAAAACAACTGAGTAAAGTTGTGGAGGCGCTGCTCTTGCAACTAGGCAACATCCCATCACAAAGAGAGGAACCCACACCCTGTAAGTCATGGTGCTCATATCTTTGGCAGTTACTTTTCTCCAACAGTATCCTCACCATGTCCATTTTAATTAAGGCTAAAAGGTCATACGTATGTAGGACATTTTTTTTAATATCATAAAATCAGCTCATATTTCTCTATTGTGGCTTTTGCCACAATAGAGAATTGGGATTCAAACTCCTTTTTCATGCCCTTTTGCAAAAATTTCTCCTTTAGTGCTGTGCATGTTGGTTTCTAAATCCATAAGTTACAGGAAAAATCCTCAGTTTCATTGTACAGATTTACAGATGGAAACTGCAAAGTATTAATAGCACCATATAATTCTTTTCTTATGGAATTCATACTCCACAACCTCCAGACTCTCTCAGTTGCCCATCTGAAGACATAGGAAACAAGTCTCTGCCACAGAGATTTTCATTTGATTGTTTATTTTCAGATATGATCTTCTCTCTTTCCCAGTTTGAATTTCAGAATCTCTGGCATAATGACAGCAATCAGGCATGTTGGTGCAATAAAATTGTGAGCTGTCAACAGTAATTCAGACTGGGTGGCGATACCAGACTCTACAGAGCCAGATCTCTTATTATTTTTAAAGTTGGGTTTCAAATCATCACATCAGCATTAATTCAGTCTTGATTAGAGTTCTGCTTCTTCCTTGTTCATTGCCTGTTTCATAGTTCTCCTGCTGATCTCAAACACTGGACTCCTACAGTCCTGGAATTTGGGTCCCCTTTGCAATTGTAGGCTTTGCAGTCCCTCACTGCAGTCCTGTTGTAAAACAGTGGGCAGTGGCTATTCATAACTTATTGAGTCAAGCTCCTGTCAAATACCACTTCTAAATATATGGTCAGCCTGCTAGTGCGTGGAAAATTATATTTCCCCTTGCTCTTGTTTGAAATATGCATTTATTTGACATTACTCTGCAGGCTACTATTAGTCAAATATATTAGAACTGAAGAATCATGCAAAACCGTTTGCAAGTGCTGTGAGTTAATCTGAAAATCATCTGTTAAAATTGTTTTGCTTGAAAGGCAAAGCATTTCAAACTTTTTGCACTGATGTCACCTTGAAACCCACATATGGAGAAGAAAAGTTTTTTGCTAACAAATATTTTCTGCTGAGTAACAATCTCTGAAATGCTAAGACCAAGAAATTCAAATGCTATTTCCTGCTTCATTGAAAAATCTACATATTTCTGATACGCTACTAACCCCTAACAGCTTACTACATGTGGTTTTAAATGATGTATCTAAAGGAGACTGAGAAATAGTTCAGAATCCCTTCTGAACTTCTTAGCTTCTTAGCTAAGCATACACAACAGGGACTTTTTCCAATCCTTTTATAAGAGGTTACAAAAGCAGATGGGCAAATGAGGAAATGGCTAGCCATCATTTAGAAAAGAAAAGATAATATGTTGTTTACTAACAGATGGATAATAACCCAAGCACTCCTATGTAATTTTTGGGGTCCTCTGCTCATAGAAATATCCTAAAATTAATATTAATTTCTTGCCACTATCCTGGAAGCTACATAGTCTAAGCTTGAACAAACTTTCGTCCAGTCAACCATAAGAAAATGGTGATAAACCCAAAAGCTTTATTTCCTTCAATTATAATTAAGATAAAGGGGGGGTTACAGATTAAAGTATGCATGCACTCACTTATTTCATTATAGGCTGTGTACTCTTTATACTACATTTTCAGTATCCTTTGCAGCAACAAAACACTATCTGTCTGGATGAGAAGCTATACCTTTAGAATGCTTTCACTACAGCAAGCTGGTTGTCATACTGTGAAGTTTGTTTTATGCTGAGAAGAAAAGTTAGAAATAAAGTACTGAATGCAGTGGACATCTTTAGTTGTCCAGGCGCTACCTGAACAGTCTGAAAGGACACATTTGGTGCATCAGAAATATTCTTGTGCTTTCATTCTTCTGCCTTCACATAACTTATTTCAATACTAATATTATTTTGAGTATTTCACATGCCATTTAGACTACCAAGTTAGTTGTGTGGAATCTATACACTTTCTAATGAAAATAAGTATGTAAATAGGAAACAAAGGGTACATACACCAGTATTAAGAGTTTGACTGAAATGTTGTAGACTCCATCCAAAACAGTTGTGGCCATTAAAACAAATGCTTGGAGTACAAGTACAAACCATCAGTTCCTTCACTGTACAAGTTTATGGTGGTTCTGTTTATATCAGCTGTTTTGTGTTTCTCTCTCTTTCTTTCAGCCACTGTACTATAACTCTCCAGGACTGGTCTGTACAGCTGATGAGAGAAGGGAAGAAACAGAAAGTTGATTTACCATTAATATTTCAGAATCACAGAATTGTTAGAGTTGGAAGGGACTTTTCAATATTAGCACTGTTCCAAGCATGCCTCTCACAGTCTATTGCTGTATCTCCTCATTTTTTGAAACTTGCTAAACAAAAGGGAAAGAAGAGTGGAACAGATCCATCTCCAGTTATGAACTATAACTCCTCTTTGTTGTGGTTAGTGTGTGACCAGACAGATGAGCAGAAGAACTGCAGCACTGCAGTTGAAAAACATAATTTCCAGCTCTCCCAAGAAGTGACTTTTTTATGAGCAGATGTGCAACCTTGCTAAAGCAAGTTAAACCATATGCATAGTTTGAATACATAAGTACTCTTCAAAGACCTGTGTTAGTCACTCCAATTGCTTTATAGACATAACAAGTAATCGACATGGCACAGATCACAGCATGTTTTCTACTATAGGTCAACAGAATAGGCTAATAATGTAGGCTAAAAATTGCAATTCAAGTGATGATTGAACACTGTAAATGTTGAGTTACTCAAACACAGTGAGCTAAATTATACATAAGATATAAGAATCCTCAAGATTCAACTAGAAAAAAAAAAATTGTGACTTATTCCACCAATCAAGCATAATCTCAAGAGGAAGTATCTGGTCTACTAAGCCACTTGGACAAATTTACAATTCCTTTTCCTGTAGTAAATCACCTTTGCTTCAAAAAGGAGGGAAGATGAGACTGGCAGATACAACAATGAGGGTCTTGAAGTTATATCATCTTTTCTTGTAGATGGTGTAAGCTTATAAACCAAAACAAAGGTCAAAATAACTGAGTTATTGCTTGTCACTAACCCTACACTAATTCATTTGCCAACATAAATTTTCTGCAAGTTTTACAGATGGCACAAGCCCCAGTTTTAATGTTGTTTCTTTCATGCAGTTTTCTACTGTAGCCTTTTAAGCAGCGTCAGCTGCTAATGCTACATGTATAACAGTTACTGAACTGTATTGCAAGGGGAGTTCACTTTTGGTAGGGTTGCTGGTAGCATGTTAACCAAGCACATTTGGTATGGGTGTTTCTCTTATGACTCAGAGTACAAGAGAGATCTGAACTGCAAGTTGGAGTGAAATCCTGAATTCAATGGTAAAATTCACATCGACTAGAATGGTGTTAGTTCCTCTTTCCTAACATCTTCCTCCACCTCAGCACCAAGAGTATCCCCATTTTGTGGGCAGATTTGTCACAGATCCTTTTAGGAATTATCAACTAGAGGTATCAAGGGAAGTGATGGATTCTTATCATTAAAGACATGACCACACAAGTGGCTGATTTTCAGAGTAACTGGCTGATTTTCAGAGTAACTGGCTGATTTTCTTTATAAAGTGTAATAGTTAGAAATCTACGCAGGTAATTACTATAGTGCATTTGATGTGATGTAAATTTGTATTCTTACTAAATTCTGACTTTTGCATTTGCTCAGAACTCCAGAATTCATACTGCATCACAAGCAATTCTTTCTAGCCCTGGTTTTTAATGTATCCACAGACATATGTTTATAAGCCTTTCTTTTTAAAAAATAATATTTAACCTTGAATTGTAAATCCAGTACTAACTGTATCCAGTCATATTCAAGTAGAGTTCTGGTGCACAAAATTAATTCCAATCATGTTCAGTGGTACTTTTCTGGTGAAAATGAAATACACTTACAAGACAAAGAAAACCCATTCCTACCAGACAGCTAGTGGGATATGTCAAAAGTAATAACCTTAAAGAAGACGGAAACTGAGAAACAAGACAAAGGAAACAGGTACTAGAGTATTTCATTTAGTGACTATATGACAAGTCCATCATAGATCATTATTTATAGGTCACTTTCCTGTCAGCTGTAGGATTTCTGGCCCTAATCATGAGAGTCAACACAGACTTCCGAATAAAAACTTCCAACATGATAAAGATAATTCCAAGCCAGACAAAAGATACATATGACCATGATTTGCTTCCTTTCTTACATTAAAAATGCCAAGATATTTCCCTAATAATTCCTTGTCATTTTTACCACTGTTTTCTCCTATCACAAACAACAAGGAAAAGACAATTTTTTAACAAGATCTTGAGCCTCAATGAAGCTGAAAATCAAGTCAGCAAGAAGTTAAAAGGAACTGTATTTTAAAATATATTATTTGCTATAAAGCCTTGTTTCTACTCTATGTAAACTTGGAAGATTATTTACATCTCCTATCAGTTTTGCTCTTCAGCACACACAGGTTTCATTTTCCCTTCTTCTAACTTAATTTGGAATTAAAATGGAAAAGATGTCTTTCTTTAGTTACGGGTTTTGTTTGATGTGAAGATACTTGGAAAATATCAGACTGTCTTTGGGAATATGACCCAGACAAGCTGGCTCATAATTTTATTGTAGTGTAAAGTTACACAAAGAGGACTGGGGCTGTGGGCCAGGTTTGGAGAGGACTTTTGTTCCTGTGTTTGGACTGAAAACTGTAAGGAACCTAGTCATCCTGAAACAAACAAATAAACAAACAGAGAAATCTTTTTTTTCTTTTCCCTGACAAACTAAAAAATGGTGTAAAATACTAACAAAAACAATCCAGAACCTTCCCCCTACACATAAAAAAAGAGGCATTTTAAAACATATTTTTAAAAATAAAAGAATAAGAAATTTGAAGATGAAAACTAGATACCCATAAACCAAACCAAGGGGTTGGCCCACCTCTTCTTACTGTAAGTAAAAGTGAAGTTTTGACCCTTTCTAAAATCTCATTTTCAGTTTCAGATTGCTTTTAAGTTTCCAATTCCCTCTGTCCACAAGCAATATTGTAGGGTGCTAAAGATTGCCTCTGAAATATGGACTGTCTAAATACTATGTCACTGAGAACAGTAAAAATTCTTGTTTCATTCCTTTTTCTGAGCTAGAGAAATTAGAAGAGAGTTTGAGCAACGTTTACTACATCTAGGGAGGGCCCTGATCACCATGACGCTGTCTAAGGGGTAATAGACCTTCTGTAGTACTTCTTTTTTGTATGAAGGTGCATGTTGTAGTGGGACAGCAGAGAAAGACTATAAAGAGAAAAAGTGGAAAAGTGCCACCAAGTTCTGAAAATTCAGACAAAGGAATCTGCCAGAAAACTTGCACCAGTTAATTTAAAAAAATATATATAAAAATCAGTGAAGTAGATTTTCTTTGCTTACTTGCTCCTTGTAGTCTGGCCTTCTGTATGGACTCGGGCGGGCGATGCACCTTATGTTGCAATATATGTTCCCTCCTACTGACAGCATCTTAAGGTACTGAGGAAACTCATCTTCTGCCTGGGCTCTGATGACTATTTTGCATGACTCCTGAAAACATTCACTCCCAAGACACTTTAATCACAAGCGGAAGAATTCAGTGGTCAATTTACAGCTTTGATAATGTCAATGCTTTTTTAAAAAACATCTAATTAATGCATCAATTCAGAAGTTTATACCTGGATATTCTGACGCAACATCAAACAATTTCTCTGCTAACTGCCCTGTACAGCTTCTCTTGTAAGTTGGATAATTTCGGAAAAGATTTGCAGTATCAGAAACCTTGCATAAAAGTGCTAATTGTTAAATCAATATTAATTTACATCCATAGGTTTAAAAAAAAAAAAAAAATCCAGGTCAAAGCTTAAAAGTTACAGAAGTGCAAGAAATATTAAAAAAAAATAGAAATATATTAGCCAGCTTTTTATGTTTTAACCATATCATTAAATGTCATTAGAACAAAAGAAATTAACCAAATTCTTGAAAGGATACAATTTGTTAAGCTTAGTGCTCACCATCAACATTGCTATAAAACAAGATATTACGTATATCTTGAAAATTGCTGGAAGACCTCTACCTTCTGGCTAGTAAACATGGTCAGACTTAATGAAGAAAAATTTTAGTTATTACAGAATAGCTAATTTTTGACAGTAGCAAAACGGTCCAGCGTGAACTAATATTAGGCGATGTTTATGCTACCAATTTTTGCCAGCAGGCCTGGGTTGCTCAGGGATATGGAGGGCAGTGGACCTTAATTTAGCAGGTGCCTTTTAAATGCTTTTATTCAGGATCATTCATGATGACTAATTTTTGTGCTTTTACTGGGACAGTTTCTTTCACTGACAGAATGTGGCTTAACACTACCAAAGCATAACTTTTCAAAATACATTTAGATTCACAAGACAAGTTCTTGTAATGTATTCTTAGTAAATATTTGTTTGGAAAAAGAGATTCATCTTATCTATGATGAGGATTCATGTTAAAAAATAAGACCCAAGAGTCATCTCTAATTTTTCTCCAAAGCCACCACTGCTGAGAAGCATTTGTAATTTTGTTGTTTTGCCTCAGTATTAGAAACACTCATGAGAAACTTGAGCTGATGTATATTTTTCTGGTCTCTGCACACATCAGATTGATTTATAAGTTACAATTCTAAGTGCTTATACTGTAATTGACAGACCAGGAAGAAACATCAGATTCAAATATTCAAACAGAATAAAATTCCATATAAATAAGTGACAGAAATTTAAGCAGTTTATTCAGGATAAGGGTTTGACCGCACAAGCACTTGAACATAACAATAGATACTTGTTTGAAAAGATTTATTTAAAGCTTTGGCTTTAGTAATCGCCAAAAAGAAAATCTTGATAGCCATTAAAGACCATAATGAAAAAAAATCATGCAGGACATGGATGTTGTATAATTGTATTCAGTTTCCTCTGGAAAATCACATTAGATATAGAAGGTTTTTAAGGCAGGATTTAGAAATATTGACTCGAGCTTTATTAATTCATTAAGTGGTAGTTTCAAACAAGACTTTTCCTAACAAACTCTTTTTAAAATGTAGTAACAGGTGACTCAACAAGGACAAGAAAGGTTTAATTCCTCTGTCTGAGAAACACCACATATGATGTGTATTCTGTAAAATGTCTTCCCCACTCAATAGACCGAGCACTTACAAAGATACCCTATGGAAAATACCCACACAACATAGAAATATCCCTGGAAATGTGTCATCCCCTAAAATAATTATCGACTATGAACGAATTATTTTCCAGTGGAGTTATATGATAAACACTCATTCCAAATTCTAAGCATACTGAAAAACATTGTGCATTATTTACCAGTCCTTATAATAATAAACCATCTTTTGAAATTGTGAGGAGGTACCAGCTCATAAAGTAGGACTTCACTGTGATTCCTAGCTACATCAATCTCCACAGCAAGGAGGCAAGAATAACTGAGTGCTCCCTGAGGTTGGAGAAAGACCATTCTGTTCTGGTCATGCCTCCACAGTGAGGCATCAGAACGGAAAAGCACAGTATTTACCAGCTTGCATTCTAAGGCTCTCATTCATGTTTTACTTGCAAAATTCCTTAAAAGAATGGATTTACATTCAGGAATATGCTCTAAAACCTCCTGTGTCTTACAGGAACTAATTGTGTATATGATACTATATTAAACCAGAGCTAAACATCTAAAACATCCAGGCTCTATAGATACAATCTCTCCACAGCCAGCATTAAAATTTTTCTTTCTTCTACATAACTGCTCTCTGGTGACAGCAGCCTGTTTCTCTGCTGGAACTTGAAAAGGCTACATTCCCCAGTAATAGTTTCACAACGGGCATCTAATTGAACATTACTCACCATACTTGCCATGACACCCATTGAACATATATCTGATCAATGTTGGGATTCCAGTGCAGAAAAAATTTTGAGAAAAAAATGGAGAAGGCAGAAAAATAGTACTATCTTCCATAGTCTAGACTGGACATTTGATCTATGGTATTCTAGCAACAAAATAATATCTCACTTTACCTGTCTGTCCTTCTAGTCAAGCTTATCATTCTAACAACCTGAAAGAAATTTCTAAGTCTGAGGAAAAAAAATTACTGTAAGGGAACATGAATCCAGAGTCTTCAAGATTAGGAGAAAAATCTCAAGAGAACACAATTAGCAGAAACTGCCCCGGGAAGCAAAGAGGCTCTAAAACAACATTTTCTTAAAACAGCAGTTTGAGACATCTACAGAAACAGAGTCAAAAACTGAGGTGTTGTAGACAGATAATGGAGAAAAGGACAACAGATAAATTCTGCAGGCAAAAAGCCAGTAAATAGTATCAATATTATTCAAGATTATCTAAATCTGGAACTTTTCTTTTCTTTTCTTTTCTTTTCTTTTCTTTTCTTTTCTTTTCTTTTCTTATCTAGTGAACGTTATTAGCCTGTTTTAGGATTTTTGGCAATGGGCTTAGCAAGAATGAAAATCCCTACTTTCTGCCTTTTGTTTCCAGAGAATTTCACAATGTTGAATTCCTAATGCTAAATAGAAAGCTAATGATTTCATTTAATTATTAGCAATGGCTTAATCTTTTTTTAAAGTTAAAAATCTGTTCTTAAATACAGAAAGTACTGATTGTAGGACTGGTGGAAAATAAAACACATTCCTGTTGCAACAGGTATTTTGCAAGAGAACTGCTTCTGATTTTATTCTATGTCCTAAATACAAAAGACCTTGGAGACAAGAGCAAACTATTTCTCATAAGAATAATTTATAGGGAAAGCTCTATTCAGTAGGACATGAAGAATATCTAAATAAAACATCAGTTCAACAAGTTTTTTTTCCAGACATATCTTATTTAAATTTAAATTTTAGACAGATTTAAAATAACAGCTTGAGCGGAAAGAAAATGTTTTCATCTAGGCGGCAGTGAAAATTTTATGGTTCCCTTGGGTTTGCTAATAATGGCAGCAGCTTTTTTTTTTTTTAACTGGATCAAAGCCAAGTGGGTTTTCTTGGTTTTCTTTAAGAAATTGGTTTTTATTTCCTTTGTTCTGCAACACAGACTTTCCTCATCTGGGAAAAAAAACAACAACAAATGTTGTATATATTAGTGTCAAATTCAAGGGTGAATATAGAAGATTAAATTGTTAGACAGAAAGTAATAACATATGTAAAACCAAAGATAAACAGTAGTGAAGATAACACACAAGGTCATTTATCCTGTTTGCCTTTGCAATTGTATCCCTGTACCATGGTACCGTATTCACAGCGAGCTCCAAATACAATTTCTAGTTATAAAGCGAACAAAGGTTCGAGATATAATGTGTTCTCAGCTGCACTGTATGGGGAACTTTTTGGTCCTGTTATAGTTCAGGAGTAAAACCCAGCTCTGAGCTTCAGTGGATATGTCATGGTCTTCAGAGGGAATTGTACCTGCTGGTGCCAAAGCTTCTATGGCCAGGGACATTATGCACGTCAGAGAAGGGTTGTACTTATGAATCAAAAATCCCAAGGGAGTTTCAGCTGGATGTGTTGGGCAGGAAAGGACTCTGTTGAAGAGTTCTTAAAGTGAAACATTAAACCAACTAAATCACAATACTTACCACGTTATCCAGAGGTAGCTAAGATCATAAAATAACTTATTTTTTAAATAATCAACAAGACTTTTCCTTGTGTCAATGTCCTTTCAACCTTTTTTTTTTTTTTTAAAAAAAAAAAAAAGAAAGTTAGATTTGCTTGTTTGAACACAATTTGGTTTTATGGAAGCAAATTAGATATTATGTCATATCGAATTATTTGATAAGAATCCTGTCTGCAGCAAGACAGCTCTCTACTTTACAGTAGCTTTTTGTAGAAGAGCACATTTCTTCTACAGTTGGAAAAGACATTGCTACCTTTGGTTCTCCCATCATCCTAGTCACATCCATGCTAGCAGTGCTTCTGGTTACAGGTCAACTCCTGTCATATTAGTCTGGCAGTGTTCAGGCAAATCTCTCACAGCTATATTAAATTCCAGATTCAGAGTATAATTTCACAATGTGATTTCTCCAGCAACAGACCTATAAGCATTTGCCAAGTTACACCCTTCAGTTCTCCATCTTCAAAATCCTTGTTTCCTTCTCCTGCACTACAACTTTCTACTCCTCATTGTGATGAAATAACACACATAACACCATACTGTAAAAAATATGACTGAACTGATGTGAAAATTACAACTATTTGTGAATGCAGCTGTGAGGTGCCTCAGAAGCATTCAGAAATCATAACCTATCATAAACCCTGTTTATGCAACCAGCAGTTTTTGAGTTGTCCACAAAACACCACTACAAGTAGAAAGCAGGTGGCTGTGGATCACACTCGCACACTCCACACGGAGCCAACTAGAAAGTCAAGTGGCACATAGTAGCCTACAGTAGGTGACTATCCCTGGTGAGAGTGTACAAGCAAGGAAGCATATTCTCTTTAGGTCGCTTCTCTTCCATGCCTATCACTTTGAGGTCATCTGCCTACCGACTCACGACACCATCCAATTTAATTTTTATTCTTTCTTATGAAAGGAACGCTTCACAATCTTTTAATAACTGAATATAAATGGCTTTACCAGCTTAGGCTTCTCATTATAGAATCTTCACCTAAAACTTGCAACCTCTTTACCTCCAAGAAATACAGCCAAATTTATCAGGCAAAATAATGGTGGAGAACTATTTCAGTTTTATTTCTGGTGATGAAGTGGGAGCTGTGAGAGGTTACAGAATATTTCACAGTGGCTCAAAAGGACATGGCAGGCATGAAAAGCAGAAATAAGGTTTAGCAGTAGTTCTTCATGCTGAATAGGATGATCAATGGCAAGAATACCCTTTTGTTATAAAATATAAGAAGGTCAAGAACTAAGCACAACATAGCAGGGATATTTCTAGTTGAAATTACTCGAAAATGGAGAGGAGGCTCCTGTGGCATTGATACTCCTAAAGTTATTTATTTTAATCAGTAATGCAATAAACATATTTTTAGTTTTTGTCCTGACTGAACATAATAAATAAAAACTGTGATATTAGATCATATTTATTTCTCCTACAGGAGACTTCACTTCTAACCTAAGAGCTCATGGAAGAAATTAATATAATTTGTGTAAAATGCTACCCCTCAAAAGGGTATTTGCATGAGTTGAATCCAATAAAAACATACTCCAGTCTCAGCAGTGTTAGATTTGAGCAGCTGCATAATGCATTGGGATATGTTTGATCATGAACTTTAGAGATATTATGGCAAAGCATCAGTTAAATACAGTGACTTCATCTCAATCTCTGCCAATTTAGCACTTCCACAGCTTTTATAAGAGAGGTTTGTGATTTGGCAACTGCTAAGTGGTCACAGTCCACTGGCCAATGTAACTCAATGTCTCAACTCTGAAATGATGCAGGAAATGCTCCAGCTTCAGACCAAAAAAAATCAGTATAGTCTCATACCGCTCCAGAAAAATTCATGAAAGATGAATACTCCAGTACTCCGGTAGAATCCTCCACAATACTCCTACAACAGAATAATAACTTAATATGAAAATTCATGAAAGATGATAAAGTAAAGAAAAGCCTGTGAAGCTGACCTACACAACTCATCAGCCCCTCAACATGTGGATCAATATTCCTCAATGGGTGGGATAGACATATCCATAAAATGTTTTGTATCTCTCAATATATTAAGTTTCTTTAGAGTCACTTCTAAAAAAGAAATGTCAGCATAATCAGGTGCTAAACTAAAGGATAAAACATATAGAAGTATAATAACTTAGAAAGTTTGCAAAAAAACTCAACCAAACACTATCAGTTTGTCATATGGTTCTGTTAGTTCTTCTAATGTTTTTGAGAATTTGCTATGTTGATCTGGGGAGTGGTGGAGGACACAGATGCTGTTTCATTACCCCCTCTACTGCGGGAGGTAAATTTTCTAATTATTTTATAATGTAATTCTATTCTATAAATTTTTGACAGCTGCAATTTGGTTTCAAATTCAGAATAGAAATATCTATTGACTATATCTATCTTTTTTGCATTGATGATCCATGATTTTACCATCTGCACCTAGAAATGTAATTTCCATTTTGGTTCTTTGTGTTTCAAACACCTTCTGATTAATATTAATTGGTCTTTACATTTCTTGTTAGCTAGATACATTAAACTTTTAATTTATATTCATTGCAATCAATTATTTAAATTCATCGAAAAACTTGTTTTATTTTGTATTCTACTTTGTAGCAAAGTTCTAACATTTTCTTACAACCGGCTATTTTCTGCCCAGCATAATTTCTTTACATCTATGAAATCATGTCTTTACATCTATGAAATCATGTCATGCTAATCAGTTGCCAATTTCCATTAACTTTTTCTCTTGTGAATTTATGGTCACTTACAGTAGCAAGGCATTACATTTTGGGAAACCGGTCCTTTTAAAGTTCCAAATATATAGACTGACTTGTATTAAATGCAGTCACTAGTACCTGTAGAACTGTTACCTTTAAGTCAGTGATTAACTCTTCTCCATCTTCCTGAGGTCAAGCATTTGCTAACACCCTGGTGGACATTGATTTTCTGTACAGAGAAATAATTTCCAAGCATTTACAGAATATCTAAGGAAATTCTCAACATAACAGGACTAGTATCCATCACCTACATTTAATTCACTCCACAGAGGGGCTAGCTGAAAATTTTCAAAGAGAAAAAAAAAAAAAGCCTTTAAAGATAACCAATAAAAAACACCCCACAACTTTTCAGGACTGAAGTGTTTTACTCTGAAGACTTAAGGTATACTGAATTTGGGATTCAGAACAAGGCTCAAGTAAATCTACCCAACCTACTCCTAGGTTCTGGTTCTTGGGCAGCCCACTGCTTCATCAGAGCTTTCCACCTTTGATTCTTTACAGGTTATTACACATGAGGCTACATGTTGCAGAACTAAGATTCAGAGTCTAGAAAATCCAGGATTATCCTTAACCTCTGCAGCTAAGCTGAGTGAGAACTGTTGCTTGACAGTGGTCATCCTGCAAATTCTCTTTGAATGAAGTCACCCAGAACCTGAGGTGAAAGATTTTAAGGTGTCTCCTACTGCCCATTGAGAATGACATTGACAGAAACAAACCAGACAAGCCTGCCATTTTATGCAGCACACAGCTGGATAGCGAGCATGTATAACAATTTTCCTTTAGGGAAGACCATACATGCTCTGATGTTTCCAAAACAAAGTTTTCTTGGAAGTTGTGGTTAATTTCTACCAGAAATTTGAAAATTCCTGGCATCCATCCAGTCCAGATTGAAAGCATATGAGCAAAATTTTAATGAACTAGAAAACCTGCTTTACATTTCTACATGACAGCAAGATCTTAGATGCTTGTTTGTTCTCCTTTTTTTTCACCCCTAGGCATTGATGATAGATACTTCAGAATCAATTTTTCATATTTTCTAGTAGCATGTTTTGGGTGCCTGTTCTTAAGTAGCAAAACTTGGGACATGTGCTTTAAATCGCAATAGCTGATGGATCTCAGTTTTCCTACAAAGCAAAATTTAAAGTTCTCAGATTGACTTGCAACCTCAAAGTCTGAAAGCTCTTCTGTTTGTTGTTCAGTCAGAGGCAGATTTTAAGGCTAGGTAAAATGTAATCCATGGAAAATCTTTTATGATAACATGGATATATATACCTTGTGATCACATTTTGGGTCTTAATTTTCTACTTCATAAGCTGATCACATACCAGATGGACATCAGTGGCTTCATCAATAAAAATAGAATGGAACATTTTGGGGGTTTAAAGCTCAGTTTCAGTACAGAGTAGACATATCCTAGACATTTCTGATGGGGAAAGATGATGTTAGGTCCTGGTATGATGAAAAAAACACCTGAGTTGTATTAAACATGAACACTTAATTTAGAAGTACTATCAAGTGACTGCTGAAATAATCATATATAAGACTACTATTTGTAAAAAGTTAGTGCAAAAATAGTTATGTATAATTTCAAGATGGTAGCCACATTTTTCCTGAGTCATCTGCATTTAAAAATGAATTTTTATATTTGTATATCCGTATATGGATAGTGAAAAGAGATTTAAGTGTGTGCTGAGATAAGTTGACATGTGAATCTGAGTCTTTACATATGCAATTCATTTATGTTGCTTCAAATTTTCAAGGGAGAATTATTCAGGGAAAAAACCCTGACCTCACTGAAGACTGACAGAAAAATATACTTTAGGCAATCATTTTAGTTCCTTGGGAATACATACATGATACCATAATGTTCAGATATTATTGTTCAGATGGCCTGGAATTACTGATCCAGCATGTAAGGCTTTACAATAAAGAGAAGAGTTATTGTCTGTCTGACCTAGAAGCAGAAGCTCCTTTAAACTGAATAGACTTTCAAAGTTCTCTTTTACCAAGTTACACAAACATAGATGACTTGGCTTCTGGTTAGTGAATGACAGCCAAAGAATACTGTACTAAGGGACTTCAGTGTGAGGTGGAGTTTAAGTATACAGAATACAGATTTTGCACCACCAGGAGCTAGCTCTACATGGGAAGATGGCCCTGGTGGATTCTGCAGGAAGAGATAAGGTTTACTGGTATTGAAATTCTTTGAAAGATGTTACCATTTTGTATAAGTGTTATGGCTGCTTTCACCTTTTGATTCATACTTAAAAATATGATGGAAACATTTCATTCAGTAACGTTTGAATTTCTGAACGTCTTAAGAGAAATCTTTTTTATTCAAAATAAAGCACTACAGAAGTTGTCAATGTCGACCACTGCACATTAATTTTCCATTTAATTTCATAGTAATATGTCAAAATCTAGTACTCTAAATTGCAATACCTAACAGTGGATAGAATTTTTTAACACCAGTAATGAGGTAGCTTTAGAAACTGAACTAAAAAAAAACCAATCAAACAAAAAAATTGTCAGGCTAAAGGAGCAAACACATCTCTGTGAAAAACAAAGCAGAAAAGTCTCTGGCTCCTCAGTGAAAATAATTTGCATTTTGTAAAACAAAATAAGAGACTGAAAAAGCTTTTCTCCTCCCAAGTATGCAGCTAACACCACTTCAAAAGCTGTATCAAGTGTCAGTACACCACATTAATAGGCTGCTTAAACAGAGACATGGACAAGTTACACAGTTCCTTGTGGTCTGTTCATGTTAAAAAAAAAAAAGTGCGTCTTCAAAATTCTTGAGACTGTCTGGCAGAAATATATTTTAATTATTTATCTCTTTGTTCTGTCCTTCTATGAAGCCAAATAAAATTAATTTAATGTTCCAGAAGCCATTATTTGGCTAAGTTTTCAGTCGTGGAACTTGTTTAATTTCTTGGGTGTTCTATGTAACAACAAATTTAAGTTAACTGTGAGGTTTTTCAGTGATAACAAGAATAAAACCTTTTCAAAGCTGTTAGTGGCAGGCACTAAATGTAGGTCAGATCAGCAGCTGGTGTAGATTCCTATAGCTTAATTGATATAAATGGTCCTACATTACTGAGCGTTCACTGCGCGTTCACTGCTGAGTACTTTCTGGTCCTTGAAGAATTGGACCTGACAACACCAGGTGACCAAGTTAAGCTCATACCTAATGATCTTAAAATGGTTCCTGTTCTTCTATAGCTCATTAGGTTGTTGCAAATCCATTTAGCAAATACTTGCAAATTTTAAAACTATGTATCATTTTTCAAAGGAGAGTTAAGAAAAAAAATTCCAAAACATTGAAAATGCAAATGTTTAAATATAAAACTTTTAAACTTGTGTTGTTTCCCTTTTTTCTTTGATAGTAGCTACAATAAAATTAATAATGTTCATATTTCCCATCTTTCCTTTGTGTTTTCAAAATGTCTCCATACTTTAAGTACACAGTGGCAAAGTTTCAAAACCTTTTTTTTTGTTCTTTTTTCCATAATTATTTTTCTAAGCTGGACAAAGTTTTGAAAAGTTACAATAAAAGGCAATAGATACACAAAAGTCCCAGATGAAATACATTTATATTTTTTTTATTCCATAGCCAAATGAAGGAGAAAAGAGAAAACAAAATTCAAAACTGGAGATATAGGGCTTTTAAAAACAAACAAAAAAACCTCCAAATCCAACCCACTCCCCTCCCCAGGAAAAAAAAAAAACAAAACACCAAAAAAACACCAATCCCCTTTCTGTACATTAGTTTCCCATTAAAAGAAAAAGAACTGAAAGTAGTATTTACCAAGGGAGAACACATTTCTGAAAAAAAGCATGTACTAAGCTGCATGAGAAAAATGCAGCTACTTTTTAATCTAGATCTAATTTAGCCTGAAGTATTCCTTATCTATTCCTATTGGGAAAAGACTCCTGAGATGCTATGAAAACCAACTTCATCCACCAGCAGAATTAGAAGTGATGACTCTGTCAAAAAGCAATGTTAATGGATAAAAGGCCATGTGAAGAAGGTGCTGATCAGTCAGGCTGTTGATCAAACTGAGCAGTTGATCTCCTCACCTTTTGAATTTCTGTTCTCACTAAAACCCATGGTAAGACCAAAGAAAACCAGTTAGTGTTTCCTTAATTGCAACAGAAAGCAATGATCTCCTTCTAGTTGTATATCTAGTTGTATATAAAGTATTTCCTATTTTAATTCTAAGGGCAGCATCTTTATGGCTGTAGACGTGACCAAATGTATACTTCCTGAATTTCAGGCACCAGCCTCAGTTGCACTACTGTGATTAAGAAAATACTCGTCATTTTGCTTGTAAACTGAACATAGTCCACTTGCCAGGCATTTAATTTCCAATGCCGAAAACCATTGTGGCTTTTTACTGGAATTAAGTGTAGAACTTTATTTTGTGACCATTGCACTCTGCAATGAAGTATGTATGCTAAGTTTTTCCAAAAGACAGAGCAGAGAATTTGATTGAAATGATGCTGCATAAGATGTATCACTTGTATACCATTTCAGATTAATTATTTTCTATTTGAACATCACAATTATACCAAGCATGTAGACACAAAAATAATATAGGTCCTACCCTAAAAACCTTGTAACTTAGGTAATTTTTGGTGTAAATAATTTCAAATTTGTCAAGATATTATTAAAGCTATGTTAAGGCAAAAAAACTGGACTGATCACAGAATCATCAAGACAAGAAAGAGGCCATCCTAACTTTCCAGATCAAGCCCACGCTGAAGCAATACTAAACTTTTTTTTCTGTTCAAATTCTGTTGTTAAAAATGAGAATTGTATTAAGAGGGAATATCACTTGCTCCCATTGTATAGCAGCTTTAAAATCAAAACCAGTCGTTTCTATAGGGCATAGAGCCATCAGCATCTCTGGAACTATTTATACAAATAGATAGAGGAAGAATAAGCTGTTATCCACCCCTTTTGGTCAAAAAAACCCCCACTGGTGCTGTTGCTTAAAATGATGAGAAAAATGCCTAACAACATGCTTTCTTCTCTGCAACAAATGTGGGGAAAATTGTATCTTCTAAACATGAGTGTAAGCTATAGAGAAGACCTGGCAGTTAAACAGTCCAAGCAGACTGTTTAAAGGAGACTGAAGTTTTTGTCTGTCACGGCACTTAACTCATATCTACAAAGAAAAACGGTAACATTCTCTACGCAGAAATGTTGAGATCTTGTGCGACCATTCCTAGGGATAGCAGCCAAACCCAATGATAGAGATAGCTTATATTTTCTGACAAAATGCTTTTCTAAGCAAAAGTGCTAGTTCCTTGAAAATTAACTGCTTTCCAGAAATATGGCAATTCCAGCAAAATTCCTATGAAAACTAGACACGTCTGATCATAAATTTACCTGGTTTTCTTCTGGCTTGCCAAATGAATTCCTTCACAATTCCTCTGGCAAATTGCTCAAGATTCGAAAGCCTGAAAACCAGCTCTTGGGTCTGCTCAACAAATGGATTCCCTGACACCACAGATGCTCAGGATGACCAGTATTCCAGCTCTTCCTATACTGCTGCTGTTTTCCCAACATTGCAGGGAGTATGCAAAAGTAGCTGAAAAAAAAAAATGTTACTATTTCTTCAAAAGAAAATTTTGGACCTTCTGCTCCACCTGGAATTTTACCACTTCATTCCACAGTTCTGCTTTACAAGCATCTTACATGCACATATGTACAATTTTTAGTTTTCCAGGAAAATGGGATTCTGGGTTTGAACCAATCTAGAAACCTAGACAATTCTCAAAATGACTGGGAGTGCATAAAATATGTCTCCATATAGTGAAAAATCCCTAATTTGTATGTAAAAAATCTGAATTCTAACTATTGTAGAAATCCTTGGGCCTGGAAGACTTCAACTGCAGCGTCTCAACATACTAAAGACCTCAGAGAGGTATAAAAGTTGCCTCCAAAATTTGTTCATGCTTCAGTGCATTATAAATGCCTCTTGTTACTCAAAATAACAATATAATAGAGGTTTTTTGGCATAAATCCAGATTGAAGCTGCAATAAAAAGTCATTGTTTGCATAATACTCTGTCAATTCTTGATAAGCCCATTACTCAGGGTTTCTTGACAATGTGTAGGAACACAGACATATGAGATTAATTCAATGCACATTTTATTTTTAATCACTGTCCAACTATAAAGTTATTTTATATATGCAGTATATCATAGCTGTTTTCTGTATAGATGATCCTGTCCCTTTTGCTTCAGGAAAAGTTACATAGTGCACTCTGTGGGATACAAATTGAATGTGCAGCAAGACAAAAGGATCAATATTATCATTTCCCACAGATTTATGAGGACTTAAAAGTAATAGTTCTTTCAAAACTGGAGGAGACTTTAATAGCTTAGAGCTAAATGCCTACATGTTATTTAAAACCTTGCTGGTTGGTGAATATTGATCCAATATAATTTTTGATGTGTTTTTATGAATAATGTATAAATGCCTCGAGCAGCAGTTAGGTGCTTCTGATCAAGAAAAATAAGACTGTGAAATACATTTAAAATGGATTGGATGCTGAAGCATAAGCTTAGCTCTGAGTGTTATCTAAGCTTGGGGATAAGCAAATATAGAAAATTGTCACAAAGACTATTCTTTTTATATGTTGTATCATTAAAAATGTTATAGCAAAGAGTCTAATGATATTAAGATGAGGATGTGGGGGTTTGATTTCCATTGCCTCTCTGTTTATAGAGGTAAGGACAAAGCATATAGATACCAGTCCTGAGAGGCTGGTAGTGACGTAGCGATGAAAACTGCATTTGGAGTGATGGCAACAATACCTGCCTTCAATAAGCATGTTTTATAAGATTAAATATTTCAATAAACCCCAAAAGACTCATAACATTTTAAGCACTCCTGTACTTGGTCGAAACATAGAGGGATGAGTTTACTAAACATTGGAAGTGGGACTGCCTGCCCTGGCCTAGACACTTTGAGTATATCTGCACTGCACAATACACTATTAAGGCAGACTATCTGAGCTGGTTTGGTATCCTGCTGTTCCTGCCTGGCACATATGTTTTTCATGCAGCCTAGTTATGACTGCCCCACTGACACAGCTAGAGTGTTCTGTTATGCTGTGGGGCCAAATGTTTAGCTTCAAACTGACTGCTGTGGTATTTGTTCAAATTTAAGACCAAATGGCTGGCAAAATTTAGTTCTCTAATTTAATAGTTATGAAATTTTCTTAAGCATCAGGAAAAAAAAAGAACCAGGCAGGATCCTGCAAGTGCTGACCTGGAAACCACAGTTCAGCTGCCACCTATGCCTAGAGTTATGAAAGTGCTGTAGTAGCTTTCATCTGTCTCTACACTGTCATAACGAAGTATCACATGCCCTTCTCCCACAGCCACCCAATACATATCCAGTACTTTTCATCTGGACTCCACTCTAAATGGAAATAAGGAGGTATCACATTACTAAAATGCAGATGTTAACCAGAAGACATTATGTGTTAGTGACCTAAATATATAGAAACCGTCAACATGACCTACTGCAATTTTTTAATATGCCAGTGTATCTTATAATGTGCTATGTCCTTTCATGACCTGACTTCTTGTACCAGTGCCGTAGCAAGCAACCAAAAGACACATCCACCAGGCTCCCTCCACCTACATGCACCTGGGTCACAGCAATCCCAAGCACCAATACAGGTCAGGCAGAAAATGGATTGAGAGCAGCCCTGAGGAGGAGGACTTGGGGGTGTTGGTGGACAAGAAGCTCAACATGAGTCAGCAATGTGTGCTTGCAACCTAGAAAGCCAACTGCATCCTGGGCTGTATCAAAAGAAGTGCAGCCAGCAAGTCAAGG
Source organism: Scolopax mira (assembly GCA_004320125.1). Classification (NCBI taxonomy): domain Eukaryota; kingdom Metazoa; phylum Chordata; class Aves; order Charadriiformes; family Scolopacidae; genus Scolopax; species Scolopax mira. Next base: position 87,008 of record BJBW01002276.1, on the reverse strand, counting down.
GAGGTGATTCTGCCCCTCTACTTCATGCTGGTGATACCCCACCTGGAGTACTGTGTCCAGCTTTGGAGTCCCCAACGTAAGAAAGTCATCAACCTGTTAGAATGGGTCCAGAGGAAAGCCACCAAGACGACCAGAGGGTTGGAGCACTTCCCCTATGCAGACAGGCTGAGAGAGTTGGGGTTGTTCAGCCTGGAGAAAAGAAGACTCCAGGGAGACCTTATGACAGTCTTTCAGTACCTGAAGGGGGCCTATAGGAGAGATAAGTAGAGACTCTTTATCCAGGAGTGCACCGATAGGATGAGGGGTAACGGTTTTAAACTGAAAGAAGGAAGATTTAGATTAGATCTGATGAAGAAAGTCTTTAGTGTAAGGGTGGTGAGGCATTGGAACAGGTTACCCAGAGAAGTTGTCAGTGCTCCGTTCCTGGAAGTGTTCAATGCCAGGCTGGGTGGGGTTTTAAGCAATGTGGTGTAGTGGGCGGTGTCCCTGCCCATGAGACGGGGGTTGAACTACATGATCTTTAAGGTGCCTTCCAATCCAAACCATTCTATGATACTGTGCACTGCATATGATGACTGACATATTGACAGGCTCCCAGGGCTATGCCTGCATCTATAGGTTTCTTTCTAGGAGAATTTCCAAGTGCCAAAATGAGAAGATATTAGCAGAGCTGGCACACAGAAGCTACTTGAACAACACTGGTGCAAGTTTAAAACTGAAAGCCACATACAGGGCACACAGAACAAGGGTTTTAAGCCATCAGTGGGGTACAGCTCAAAATTCCCAAGTGATCCTGTAATAGAGATGCAGCTTCTCATCATCCATGATCTTTTTTGAGGATCAGGGATGTGTTGGGGCTAGAGGTCTGCATGCCAGCATTACAGCCTGAAAGCAAGGACTTTCTAGGTATTTCACCACTGCACTGGAAGATACATTTGTCCATGAGTAGAAACCCACATTTCTGCCACTCCTCTCCTCAGAAATAAGTCCCAAGAAAGCTTATGGCCAAAAACATCACAGCCACAGAATCTGGATCCTGTGCTTGGGGCTTTTAGGGATTCCCTGGGCTCTCCCACACCCTTGCCAGAAGATATACACTCCAAACACATACTTGAGGTCTTGTTGTTCCGGTCAGCCTACTAAACGCTTGCCCTATTCAGTTCAGGCCCATCTGAGGTGCATGCAAGGATCTCCACTGCTGCTGCAGGACTATAGGATAAACAGGAGGAAAGGATATATTCCTTACCTGTCCTACAGAAGGATACTGATATTCATTGATTACTCTTGTCCCTTATAAGGGAAGATATCTAAACAAGAAAACACTTCTTCACGTTACTCTTCCAATTGACTAATATCTTTCTATGAATGGCTTCCTCATACACTAATCACTTGGAAACTGCATTTACTTAGATTTCAAATTTGATCTTACAATTACTTTGGGGTTTTTTTGGGGTGAGAAATAAAAACAAAACAGGAAAGTCATTATTACTCCCTTTGCCAGTTGGAATGGGTTTTAAACCTGTACCTATAAAAAAGGTTTGTATTTGTATAAGTACAATTGCAATTTGAATCACAGAACATGGTATTTCAGATCCCAAATTACTGGAGTTTAATTGCAATTAACACAAGACTCATGTATGACAGTTTCAGCCCACAGAGAGCTATTAAAGACCTATATTTAAAACCTGAACAGCAAAATAAGTTGTAATGGAAATTCTGACAGGATTTTAGCTAGCCAATCAACTTTTTCTACATGCTCCTTGAGTTACACCCATTAGCCAGAATCACTATTGGCCCCACTCTGATTGATAAATGGTTGTGTACTGGTGCAAAAATATGCCAATAATAACAGTTTGAGTTTGTCTAGAAAACATTAGTATGGCCTATCTGATGCTGAATGCACAAATGCCATTAAAAGACTAATCAAGTTATGAAACAGTAAATATTCATCTTTTAAAGGGGCAATATCACACACATCCAACTGAACTTTAAATTTAGCTTTCATTTCAGCAAGTTTTCCACTTGGAGACTGAGGTTCAACAAGGATAAGTTCTGTGAATGTGTATAGATAGCTACATATGCCTACCACATTTGTTTGTTTCTCCTCATGAGCTTTATCTTTTTCTACTCCAGAGACGTCCTTTGCTGTGATTTATTACTTGTGTTCTGTTCCAGAAAAATGCATATGTCCCAGGACACTTGGTCTCTAGTTCTTCATATTCATCTATCAAATACAGAGCAAAGAATTCTGAACATAACAGCAAGAAAGCTCATCAGGTATTTCTCATTAGCAGCTTTAGCAAGACAGAGAAGGGAAATATGGTTACTGTACAATATTTACTCTTAAATTAGAGTAAATTGAGTTCCTTCTAATACAACTTCCCTCTACCATGTAATTGCCTCAATATTCTTGGTAGAGAAAGAAGACACTTAGGCTGTTTTGATATCTATGTACTATTGTATGTTTTGCTGCGTATTTTCAACTGAGAGAGCAATACAAAGGGAAGGGGCTTTCTACTCAAGATATAAAATTAGATAATTTGTGATTTTCTTTTTTTAGTTACAAGGAAATAACTTGTAACTTGAAGTGAAACAGTCTGGCAGCTCATTGACCAGCTCATATATTGATGGCATGTTCCACAACACAGAAGATGGAAAAGGGGTTATTTTCAGACTCTCAGACAGAAGGTATAGTAATGAAGAGGTCATATTTCAATACCGCTCTTGTGTCTCTCGAGAGATGTCCAGCTATCACCTGTAATCCTTGCTTGACCTGCATGAACACAGCAGTGTCTTATCAACAACAGCTGCTGCAGAGAAAGCCCAGAGGCAGAGAAGGGATATCTAGTTCTACCTTTTGCAAACCTCACTGTGAACTATTTACCAGCACTGGGTTCAGGTGGGACTCCCCCTCCCCAACTGTGCTGATTTCACAGCTGCACAGAGACTGCTGAAGAAAGTGGGGCAGGACACACTAAATGTCGGTCTCTGCTTAGTGGTTGAAGTAATTTTTTGCTGCCTTTGCTTTTCTGTACTGGCAATGTAGTGTACCTCTTCAACATGGGCTGATGAAAATGTTTGTATTAGCCTATTTATTGTCCAGGATTAGAAAATTGTAAAAGCCATTTGCTGTCAAACCTGCCAAGGATGGTCTGCAATGACAGGCTGACTAGTGACACTTAGATTTAGGGGCTTTAACGACACTGTGTTTCAGGCTTCGTATTATGAACCATAACTATTTGCACAAGTGCTCCTAATAAAACCCTACCTCCAAACTCACAATAGCAGCTAATAAATTAGTAACATAACATTTACGTTATTTTTGGGTCTTTTCTACAGAGCATTGTTTCTATAAACATAGTTGTAAGCCATTCTCAGAGAGAGAAACACGAGAAAGAAAACAGGCATAAGTAATTATGGAGAAACATCTGAAAAAACTGCCCAATGCTGTCACAGCCCAGCGTGTCTCTGTGTGGGTGAAGGTAACAGAAAGTGAGGCGCTGCTGAAGCCATTTTGTTTTGTTTAGAAAAGAACACATAGTTACTGGCTGAAAAGCTGTACAGATGGGCTTCCATAATGGGAAAACCTGCACTGACGTTATATTCAGGAACAAGAGTTCAATGGACTTCTTATTACGGAAGAGGCTAGTTCTGAAAAGGAGGTTTAGTGCAGCATTATTTAGATCTTTTAAACCAGAAGACAGAAAATAGTTGGACATCCTCCTATTCTTCTAATAATGTAATATGTCATTAAAGAAATAAGATTCAAAGATAAATTGAGGATTCTTTTACCTTTTGTTCCTTTTCTTTTTCATTGTGTCTTCAGTAAAATATGATATCAATCATACAGTAAGCTTTTTTCTCAGAAGTACTATTAAATGTGTTAGGGTTAGGAAAAACACATCAGACACACTGGTATTTCTACAGAAATAAATGCATACTGAAGTAGTACCACAGAGCATTAGAAGGGATAAACTAATAGTTTAAGCAAGCTTCTGAATGTTTTTTGAGTTTGGGTTTCTTTTCCTCACCTAATCTGTGTCAATAATATTAACTAAAAACAGATCCACAAATATTTACCATGTAAAGTAGAAACACATGCAAGACACTTCAGAAAGCTCCATCCAGCAATCCAATATTTGTTTTATTCAGTTCAACACCGATACACTGGGATCGGTGCCAAGGTTATGAATGTTGTTAAATGAATCCCAAAGTGTCCTTTTCCGCTCTGTTTTGAATCCCCATTAGTATAGTTCACTGCAACAATAAACCTCACCTCCTTCTCACCCATCTTTCTCCCTGTGGAGCAATACACACTTTACTTAAGAACTTACATCTATACAGAAACAAACTGATAAACCATTCCTGGCAGAAGGCCGATGTGTCATATCAGGGACGAAATAATTAACACAATGGAAGCAAGATTGCAAACATACATAGCAGACAGCAGACAGTATGTATGTTTCAAACCACCAGCAAACCCATCACACCAGTAAGACTGCTAACAAGAGGAGAATTTGATGCAATGACTATAATACTGGAAAACCCAAAGCTGATGTGGTTTCCCAAGTTTCAGAAAATATAAGTGAAACCAATTTCATTAGTAGAACTGGATAGTTCTAGTAAGAATGACTTTACAAGCCAAGTTCATAAGCGCAGCGGCAAATCCTGCCTCTTTCATATAGAAATAAAGGTAGCAGCACTAATGGAGCCCATCTTTGCAAAATGAAGCTATGTATGTCACATTGTCTCTTCCCTGCTCTGCTGGTTAAGGTAGGATCTATTTTAGCTACTGCATACACAAGAACCAATGAGCTGTCACGGTAGCGTGTGGGCAAGGATTGCCCTTTCCCAGATCTAGCCATCCAGAAGTCTTAATCCTTCTTGAATGTCACAAGTCCTGCAATCACAGAATAAATTCTTGCTCAAAATTTCTCCTCGAATAGGTTTATTTGTATGCTACAAATAAGAATGTTTCATCTGCCTCAGTATGTTTCTGTGTAATCATCACTTACATTACTATTTGATATATAAAGTACTTGACCTGTTGATACAAAAACTGCCATAAAACAAACACACTGCAAAATCTGTTTTCTTTATAATAAAGAGTAACTCCACCCTCACCCATTCCCAAATTGCATTTAAAATTTTTTGGTTTCTTTCCTTTGAGAACATAGGAGCTCCGGTACTCTCATGCCCCTTGTGAGTTCACCATCCAATTACCTATCATCACCCAGCAGTGATTCACACCCTGAAGTTAGATTTAGTAGTTTGAAAATTCACTTCCAGCAAAGTTCAAATCAAACAGGTCAAAGGGACACATCGCTGGTAACTCTGAGAGCACAGATGTTTAACAGAGACAAGTTTAAATTTCATTCTGGCAACAGTTTAGCCTTTGAACTCATAAAGAGCTTAGCCTGTTTAGCAGCAGAGTATCCACGACAAATTCATTTTCATCAGTTTGTTTGAGTCAGTAATATTTAAACTAAGAACATTGTTATTTTAAAACAGCAAAAAATTACTTTATAAGAGTAATATAGACAATTAATATTTTAGTCTCTGTGGAATATTCCACTGAGCAAATCAGGAAGGGATAGAAGAATGTACTTGCAGTGATTTTTACCTTCAAAACTTTTAATATTCAAACGCTTCCATACCTCTGTGTTACTACAAGAATTATATGTTTCTCAGATGAAGAAGTCAGGCAAAAACATGCTTTTGCCAAGAGACTGCTATGAAGTTGAAAATTAGAACACAGAACAAAATATAAATATTAATCATTATTACTGATGGAAACTGAATATTTCCATTATGATAGTATAATGTTGAAGTTTTGAAGGCATCCCTATAAAACTACAGAAATTACACTACTCTAACATACAACCTTCTATGTCCTACTGGATCCTAACACTGTAAGCACATTATAATACCTACCATCTTCTTATCTATTTCTTAATCTGTGGCTAAGGAACAGGGCTGGAGTTTGAGACCTATGTCTTACAGCAGAGGATCAAACACAGTTCTTCAGTGATTGCGTCAGGTCTTCTTGAACATGATTCCCACCCATCAATTGCATTCCTCATTGAAATATCGCAAGGCTAAATAAAATATTGTTTGTGAAGCATATTGAGTTCCCATGTAGAAGTGCTATTATGACTTAAAGATGCAGTTTCAAGGCCTGAGACCAGTTAGTGAAACAAGAGAGGCCAAAAACGAGGGGAAAGATTCTTCTTTCCAGAGGAACATTTAGTCCACTATAACAGGCTTTACAAATGTTGACCTCTTCAAATAAAAAGCAAAGGATCCTTTTACGCTTCTAAAAGTTCAAGTTACTATAAATTATTCTGCATGTTTAAAAGGTCTGGTTTGCATAATACAATGAGTCTGCCATTACCTCTCTTTCTCCAATTAAAAACATATTATAATGTCATTTACATGAAATCAAAAACAATACAGCTTTGTTTGAAAGGACTGATATCATACAAAATTACAAAGAATTACATTGTGGGAAAGTAGAGGACTTACAGTTTGCTATAGAGAAATTACTTTTGAATGGTTTTAATTTTTTTTTAAACTCCATTTCATGAAAAATTACTATGGTTTCCAATGGAAATTGCACATGTGTAAGAAGGTAAAAATCAGCCTCTCAGCCTACTCTCTCTCTCTTTTTTTTTTTTTTTTTTTTTTAATATAGCTCTTTTCTGAAGGCACAGAACACATCCAGGCTTAGATAATCATTCTTTCTATTTTGTTACGAAAACACAGGAAAACATGTTAGCATGATTGACTTTCGAAAGACAGCATGAAGAGCAGGATAAAACTTCTTTAACTAGCAACATCAGCTATGTAAAGGGTACAGTGTTTATCATTAATTCAAGTTTTAATTAAAGTAGTTAGAATAGTAATTTGCAAGGTAAGACAAATTTTTCAAAAATAAAAAATTCTAAATCACTGAACAGTGGAGGAATACTAATAGAAGAAACAGTAGAGTTGTATTACTCTAAAATCTAGAAAATGGAATGCCTTCCTCTCCTATCTGTATTCATATATCCGCTCTAATCTTTATACTGCCTAACAAGTTGCAAGAGATAAATATCTTACATATTACCTTGTGATTAACATTTATGTTACTTTGTGATTTCAGGCAAAAAATTGAAACATCTTTTGATACAACTGAAATATTTTCCATATTTCTTATTTGGCTTTGATTGTACTCAAAAATTCTCCTTCAAAAACTCAAAAAGCACTTTCTAACTTGCTGGAAGAGCATTATTTATTTTAGTCGGTGGGAGGAAGTGGAGGGGAAGAAGGAAGGTATGGAAGTTGCCATGTAGGATATGCTGTGCATATAAATATATAGCCAGTAGCAAATAAACTAATAGATGACTTATCTGGCTTCAGAATTAAGTGACTGGGCACAAAACTGATTCTTCATACAACATCTCAGTCTTCAGGTTGATGTCATAAGATGTGATGAGACTCCAGGAAAAAATCCCACAGGGTGGACAAAAGATTCAGTACTTTTGAAGATGCAGACTTTTTGCTTTCACATGCAGCTTTTCAACAGGATATTATTTCATTCTGCTGTTAATCACAGTAAACATAATATTCCTTTCCAGCTTTTACATGGAAATGGCATGAGGTCTGCTGCAAGTATTACAAATTCCGTGTTGGTAAGAAGAAGAGGAAGTTGGATATTTTCCTGAGTTTCACCCTTTTTGCAGGTTAACTATGCAGGATGAAACACAGAGGCCTCATGGAAGTATTTTATTTCTGATCAGTACTAATTTAACATGTATCTTATTTCACAGGATGTTAATGTAAACCTGAGGGTGCAATTATACCCTTTAAAATATTTTTCTTAAAACTAGATACTATTTAAACAAAGGAATATTAAACATCAAAATTAGATTAAACTGTACTGTTAAAGAGTATTAAGAAAAAATAGCAGAAAGCCAACAAAGTTCTGATCCAGGCAAAACGAAGTTCCATGGCCACCAACCAATAAAAACTCTTTGGACTGTATATTTTTTACGAGTATTCTGTATTTAAAAGAATAACTGCTGCTTCTCTGCAGCCCAGATGCTAATTGAAGCACATTACCACTTTTCTCAACAGGAATACTATGATGCCTTCAATATGCAAATCAAAATATTGGAAGTTTCACATTTCATTGTCTCTTTGTAGTGTGGTTTCAAATCCCATCACGTGAAAGGCAAAACTATAAATATTAAAATGGAGCAATAAAGTATTTTCATATCTTCCATTACAGTCCTGGAAGGTAATGAAAGTGCTGACCCTTACAGGTGTCAAAGAAAATTTACACCATACAGCACCTTGCAAGACATGCTCTCTGTTTTTTTGTACACATATTAGTTAACTATAAAATATCTAGTAGGCAATGGAAAATAAACAAATATCATTGTTAAATACATCTACTGATGAAGAAGAAGAAAAACAGTGAAATCAAGAAGTCTATAAAATACTTGTAGTCATGTGAATAAATTATCTACTCATTGACCTAGTTGTAATCTAGTTGAGAAATTCACTCATATCCAAAGGGAAAAGAAAATAATCGGGGCTTTGGAAATATACTCGGAACATTTTTCAGTTCCATGGCATTTTTCATCTTGTGATTTCTTACTAACATCCTACAAGTGAATGCCATCATTCCCTTTTATACAGAGAAGAAAGATACAGGCACATTAAGAATAGTAAATACAGAAACAAGTATCCAGGCTATAATTGAACTCTTTCATCAAACAGAAATAAAGTATTGTTTTCTTAGTTAAAATGTACTAGGGAATTAGTCTTTGAAGTTACTACTGCTACCTCAGTGGATTGTTTCCTCCTTTTCTGAGGAATTAGAAGCCAGGATATACAGATTCCTATAGAAGAGTCACAGAAAAGTGGTAAGAAAGAATGCAAAGCCCTCACCTTTTTCAAAGAAGAAAAAGATCTAGTTCTCCCCCCCAAAAAACCCAGATTTGGCTAAGAATGAGTCAAGAACATATTCCAGAGGCTAGATGAAATAAAGTGATGAATGATACCACATCATAATCAGAGAACTATCCTTTCTTCATGAAGATATTTTACTTCCTCAGAAAAATAAAAACAGAATAAACCCCATAGATTCAGAGAACTTTTTAATTTAATGGGATTATAGCAGTTTAGAGGGATTAAACTGTGATTACTTGTGTGAGTAATCTGTAGGCGGACAAACCTTCTAACATGGCGAACAGCAAAGAAGGCAGAAAAAAGGAATCTAACATATCTAACTTAACACATCAAAATAAAACACACGATAAGAAACAGACAATAAGAATGATTGTATCTATTGGGCAATAACTCTAGGTCACTTCGGTTAACACATATTAGTTAAAAGTTTAACAAAGTGCAAATAATGTGTGATAAAACTACACTGAAAAAACCTGAGCTTTTGTACTGTACACTGCATTTCTTTCTTTTTTGTTGTTTTGTAACTTTGCCTATCCCCAAAAGATTTGAGTGCTCTATTTCTGATCTTTGCAAATAAAATCAATGGGATTAGACAAATTATTTTAAATATAAATCTCTGGATATAATATTTAATAATGCTGTCACTTCTACAAAGTAGCATTGCTAGTTGAAAGTACTGATCAAAATGTAACTTGATTTTTCACAGAGATATTTACTAAAGAGAAAATTTGCTTTAAAATGACCACAGGTTGGAAACCTGTAGCTTGTATCAAAAAATAATATAAGACAGTCTGGGGTAATTTAAAACTCTGCTGTTGAAACATCTTCTGTAATGCAAGAAACAGGAAAGTTTAACCAGAATACCAAAGTGTTAGAGGACAGTTTATTTAAGTTTAGTCTATCATATAACAGACTCAAATTCAGATGTCAATGTAATAGATTAGAAAGAAAGTGGGTTGATTAGATAAACAGATCAGTATATCATTTAGACTCAGAATGAGATGAAATCTTTTCAATCTATATTACTAAGAGAATTATTTGTCTTGGCAGAAGGTTTAAAGAAATTTAAATAGCAGCAATATAGATAAGTCAACATAGTTCCAGTTTCAAGAGGAAAAATAAGAGCAAACCTTATATCTGTTCAAAGGCAAAATTATTACTAAATAGCATCAAAACTTCACACTAGGACCATAAAATGAGAAGAAATGTCATTATCCAGAGCAGACCTATTCTCACATGCCATTCATTTTCTGACAACAGGACTCCTAGTTAAAGCCCAAGCACTCAGAGATGAGTAGGAACTAAAGACCTTTGAGATGAGAGCTTCAGTATTGCTGGAGGATTTGTTTTTAATTTTCAGCTACCTAGAAGCCCCTGGAACCCACAACCCTTTGCCAGAAAACCCAGGTTACTAACACAACACTGGGAAGGAGTCAGAGGTCTGCCAATGCCACAGGCAATGCTCTGGTTCAAACTACTGTCTTCAAACTTGTCAAGACACAAAGGAAAACAGCATGTTTGAAACCCCATCACTTGTTCAGATCAGAAGATGGACCGAATTACCCCCAAAGAAATGTCCCTGTGATAGTTTTTCTGTGGGAAAATAGTAATGGTGGATTTATATTTATTCAGGCCCTGTACTAAAGAATACTATATGGGAAATGTGGACGGGCTGAAACCAAGTAAATATTTTTTTAATTAATTTTTAAAAAATTAAACACCAAAATTTGTCATCCATTAATTCAATATTATCTATAGATTTTAAATACCATTTTTTGCTATAATTTGTCTTCATTTTAAAAGAAAAATGTACTTTCAAAACAAATATTTGAAAGACAACTAAAAAAGGCAGAATTAAACACAAAGGTTTTACTGAAATTGCATATTTTTGTGGGATAGTGTTCTAATATCTTTGTGCATTAGTCACACTTCTTAACTTATGTGAACTAAATTCACATGTAATCTTGCATCTTCCCAGACCTTGCATTGGAGTGGTCCAAACGGCACTAAACGTGGAAGTTTATGCAAATTAACTGAGCCCACAGAGTCCTATAGGCACAAAATATGCATTTCAGCATCCAGTCAGCTTAAAAGCTCCCTGGATACTACAGCTGAAACAAGAACAGAAATAGTAAGTCACATAAAGACAAATTTATCTAGAAATTGAGATTTTACTGGAAACCCCAGTCTAATCTGTCAATTTAAGACTGGTAGCTTTCCAGTAGAGATGGGGAGGGTGTAAATTTCACTGAGGTCGACCAATAAAAAATGATGCCAGAATGATACCTACGTCCTTTAGCACAGACTTCATTACACGTGCTTCCCTATGACACTATCATTTCAATGTAATGCAGAAACATTTTTCACTACCATGTATGGCAGAATACAAACTATAAATCCATGTAATCCAATCCTTCACTGCCTACAGTAAATGGCTTAAGTTTTTCCCAAAGTAGAGTTTTTATCCTGAAAACAAACACTAACTTCTGACCTTTATAATTAATCAGCCTTTAAAACTCTGGTAGTACAAGGCGTCCTTAAGAAAATACATTTCTTTCATCTCTGTGTGGTGGTGTTACATAGCTTTTCCTGAACAAAGTGGCAACTTCTGACTCACTCATATTTATGAGAAAGATTCTGAGTAGGCAACTTCTAGCACTGGTTCTCAGCATTATATTTCCTTCTCTACTGAAAATAAGGAAGTATATTACGTAAGAAAACAACAAAAGATGAATAACTTATTGCCCTTTTGGGTAGTCTGGGATATTTACAAATCTACATCCTTGCTGACGCAGTAAAAATACAAACTACTAATCTTAAGAGACTTACTGTCCCCAGGCAGCACTGCTTTTAATTTTTTTTATTGTTATTTATCTAGCCATGGGAGAACTGCAAACTGGAAAAGCCCATTTCAGTTAATCCATCTTCCATCCATACAGAAGCAGATAACATCTACAGTGAGACTTCTGAAACATTTGATTCTCCTTTTGGAGGTCTGTCAGCTGTTGTGGGTGCAACAGTGCTACCTGCATTGTGTTTCCTGCAACTCCTTCAGTTTATTAGGAGCAATATTCCCCCTGTTTCTGTGCTGGAGGAGCACTTTCATTCCCAGCCAGAGAAGAGCTCTAGGTAGTGCTCAGCAACTCCTCTGGCTGCAGGGTCCTCACAGCAGGGGGTTTCCTCCTTCTGCCAGAGTTGCTATGTTGCAATAGTGGTTATTATTTTGCAAACAGACAGCTTCAGGAAGTACGTAATCCTGGCAGAACCTAAGGGTTTTTTTTTTAAAAAAAAACCAAACAAAAAAAAAGCCCCAAAAAGCTGAAGCAAAAATAACCACACCTCCAACCCTGGCCAATCCTAGAACCCATAGTTAAAGAGGAAAACCTAGAAGCCATGAAATTTAGAAAACCTAAAAAAGTCAGGAGACAATAAAGAGACTAATATTTAAATATTTCTGTAGCAATTCTCTTCGAGTTTTAAGCAAGACAGATCATCTGGAAGGACTATGACACATTGGGTTTAACTGTTTGTGTTAACAACTCAGCCTTCTTCATTATTAAGTAGAACATTGTCACCATGCATGTCTCCTCTGCATGAAAATCTGCAAAATCAAAATCCATCCTCCTTGTAAAGTGACAGAAAGACACAAGTGCCACTTGTGATAGTTCAAACCCCCATGTTTCTCACCACTTCCACTACTATTCTCAAACCACCTCTCTGTATCTGAGTTTCCTCATCTAAATCATGGTTATAATATGCGTGTGAGATGAAAAGGTCAGTGTGAGTCGTGCATATGTTTCAAAGTGTTGTTAGTTTTATACAAAAAATGTTGTACAAGTGTTGGCCTTATTGTACTTATTTTAGAAATCCTGCAAAAGGCAAAAAGCTGTCATCCCGCTAGTGGCAGTAATTTCATTTTCCTCATTTCAGTGATAACAGTTTTCATCTGAAGGACTGAAGTTCCAATGCGTGTTTGCTTTTATAGAGTTTAGATTGGAGTTTCACTTTAACTTCACATCTGTGGATTGCATAAAACACGCATTAACTTATTCCTTTGCTAAAATAAAATTATAGAGAATCCTAAATAAAAGAACACAGGTTCTTTCCCTTCAGAAGTGACAGTTCACAATTACTTTTGAGCAAATGCAGAGCAAAATGCTTTCCCAAACAACTGAAATTCACTGACTGTCTCCATACCAGTGAAATTGCAATGACCTTTTCTATTTAGTGGTCACTAATAACCTAGAACTACCTGAAATAAGGAGAATTGCTTATTATTCTTATCACATCACAGAGATGATGTTAATGTTTTGTTGCTTATTTTTAAAAATGTACACAAAGCAAATGCACAGCTTTTGCAACCCACAGCACAGCTTATTCCTATCCTAATGCTTCAGATGTGACAAAAACATTTTTCATGCTATTATTAAGCAAAATGATTTCACTAAAATCTGAATTTGCTGTTATGAAGAAGTAGTGTTAAGCCAAAACTTAAAATTCTGATAATGTCTTTAATTTCCTTACAAGTTTAAAGTATTCAGACCTCTAGGGATACAATGGCTATTCACAAATTTGGCTTTAGGGAAAATGTTTCTACATTTATTATTAGAAATTTATTCATATCTGGATAGGAAGATTATCTGATGTTTCAGGGACAGCTCTGACAACACCTGTATTTTTATAGAGTCACTGTGCATACTTCAAATGAGAGCTGATCCAGTCAGTGAAGAAAAAGAAAAAAATCCAACCCCCAAAAAATCAAAATTGCTATTTATACCACAGGTACATGGACAGGGGTCCCATTTGACTGTGCTGTATAAGATATTCACTCAGCAAATTTCTCATTAATGAAGGTACAATCTAAAAATAACAGATGGTACACTTGAGAAATTTTGTGCTCTCAAATTAAGCCATACACCCATCAATATGCATTTAGATATCCTGTAACCCACTTTTTATTGAAACATTTTAAAGTAAATTTAAATATTTTCTTTACATTTCTCATGTTCATGCAGTTACAGTATTTTTGATGTCCAACTTACTGGAAAAAGTGAACACTGCCAGGAAAAAATATCAATAAAAATTTTATATGATTTTGAAATGCCAGGGTAGAAATATCACTTCTGAGATTTTCTTGCCCAAATAGATTGAATATTAATATCTAGCAATGCTAACATGTAGAATACACTGCTTGATATGTAATTTAGTGAGGTTTTTTCACCACCAAGAGAGCAAAGACATATTAACAGAAAAAATATTATCATCTTTGGCTTTCGATTTCCTTTCATTTCCTTTACTCCTCCTTTCTAAAATTGTTTCTATTCACCCTTTATACTAATAAGATTTGGATCTCATATTTATTATTCTGGAATAAACAGTGAACTAACTTGTGCAGTTCCTTATTTATACCTCAGGCACAATCATATTATTATGATCAAGGTGTCTGGCTCTGTAAAATGGTTTCTATATAGTACTTTTTTTTTTCATAAGAATAAATCTGTCTTATGGATAACTTTTTCTTATCTTCAGAATGAATGAATGAACATGAGAGAAGTCTTGGAAAGAATCAAGTGATTCCTAAAATATTAGGAATTAATGAAATAAATGTAGGATTAGTTTCATAGAAAGGGTTAGAAACAGCCATTATGACACATCTGACAACTTCTGTTATATTTCATAATGCCTCACTTTAGTATGCCTACAACTAAAATTGGTAGAAGATTTTGGGGTCAGACTTTTTTATATAGTTATATATAGAGATATATATCAAGACAAAAACATGTTGAGCAATCTTACCACATAACTGCAAAGCAGAGAAGATTGACTTGTGAAATTATCAAAATGAATCAATTGCCAAGATTTGCAATTGCATATATAACAGATAATTTTAGTTAATGTACAGGCAGTAGTTCCAAAGATGCTTGCAACTATTTCATTTATTCATTTACTATAGCTTTTGAAAATATTACATTTTTCCCTACCATTTATTTTCACTGCTTAAAGTTATGCCTCTTTATTATCACTAAGAAATAACACAGCTCACTCATTCTCAGAGGATTAGGACAACTGATGATGAAAACTTTTATATTTTAGAACTCATATTACAGAATATATTATCTCTTCTGCTGTATCATTCTTCCTACAGCTGTACCGGTCTTTCCTTATCTGCCACCTAGATATAGCTACAAATAGCCAAATGCCATTCTCTTTGCTTCTTAAGCTATTTCCTCAGCATTCTTCTGCTTTTCTAGTGTTCGGAATCAAACGTATTCACATGGATACTATCCCATCTAATTATACAGGAATGAATATCACCTCATTGATGCAGCCAAATAAATATTTTCTCTTCTTATTATAGTCAAAGTTCAGGTCTTATAGGGACTTAAAGCTTTATGTTGTATCATAAATTTTTCTTTCATTATAAATATTTTTGTAAAATTGCATTTTCCCAGATTACCTTCATCATTTCTATATCATCAAACTGTTAAATTTCCTAGATCTCATTGTACAACTCCCTAGTGTTCCAGGTTGTTTGCCAGTGAAAGCTTCTAATTTTTTTCCTGCCTCAGTAAGAAAACTACTGCCCCGAACATTACTAATTTCACTGACTACACAGTAATAAATAAACTTTCATCAACATTGTAGATTTATAGGTTGTGTCAGCTTGTAGATAGAGCCAATAAACATCAACCACATGAGACTTCTAGCTTGTAAATCATTTCTCTCTCTTACTTCTGCTTTTTGTAATACTTGGAGAAGTGTGTGATGGTGTCCTGTATTGTTAGCATATTGACAGTCAGCAATGCAATTATAAGTCTTACATTTAAATTAGCACAATAAAAACATCTAGATTGTAAAACGTGTTTTTTCTTTCTGGCTCACTGGTTCCTGCTGCAAATAATTTTCTCCCTAGAAATGGGGTGAAGTGTGCGGGGCTGGGAGAAGACATTGAAAAAAAATCAGTGTTAAATGAACAAATTACTTCAAATTACAACAAAAAACTAACTTTAAAAAAATAAATAAAAAAAAAGAATTAAAAAAAAAAACACACAGACCCCAAATCTTTTTTTCTGCTACCTGTCTGAATCCATTTTGAATAAGCTGGAAGGAGCTAACTAGCTGGCCCCCTGTAAGGCCTATTCCTACCAATACAGGTTTCTAAGGAGACATTTGTTCCACTTTGTAATTTCATTTAAGCAGAAACTCATAGTAACCTCAAAAAGTTGTATTTAATCTGTATGAAGGAATATTTTAATGTGGAGGCATTTTCTTTTTAGCTGGCAGCCATATGACTGTGTCTGGCTATGGAGATTTTTGTACAGTAAAGTTATTTCAATCACTTAAGAAACTTCAAGATTTATTTATTAAAGGGTATCTCTGTTTCATCTTCATTAAATTTCACTTTGCTTCAGTAGGCTAATTGGGTGCCAACTTTTCTGTTGTATTTTTTGGTTGAAATGCAGCTTGCCTTCTTTATTAGATAGCAGCTCATGATACCAGGGCATCATCTCCACCTTCATTCACTGCCCTTCAGTACTGACATGTGAGACTTCAGTACACTGATGTGAGAGATAAAAGTGAGCCAGATCAAATAAACTCTGCAGTGACCACAACCTTGGGCCCCCAGGAAAAGGCAAATGAGGGGGCTCAGAAAGGGTGTGGCACCTCTGTCATGGAGAGGGATATTCTCCACTGAGGGGTCACTGTTATGCACTCCTGGGGTTTGGGGGGTGCATGGTGGGACACCAGGATTGATAAAAGCTGTGTCCAACCCCTGAATCTTCTGCTACCTTTTCTTGTGTTTTCTGCCTTGGTGCTTCCATTCCAGGTAAAACAATCTTAAAACAATTTTCCCAGGGTTAGACTTTGATTGCCTAAAGAATAAAACTGGCCCTCTCTTTCTGTGTAGGTTAAATTTCTACAAACCACTAATACTAGTTCAGCAAGCAGTAGAAGTAACTCAAATCCAAATCTTGATCTTTTTCTTTACCTCCCCTCCTCATTTCCCCCACTGAAAAAATAAAAAAAAATTAAAAAAAATCAGACAGTTCTGTTTCTACTTTCCAGATGTGAACAACTGGATTAAATTCTATGGAGAGCTTTTAAAAAATCATAACAAGCCAATGGGTCACGGTCTTCACAGCACAAAGCTAAAAAATGCTAAAGCCTCATTTCTGAGACCAAGCAACATGGCTGCAGCAGCTGCAAGGTCACAGAGATTGAAACAGAACCATGAAAAAGAAACCACAGTCACAGGAACAGCAGAAATGACTTGTAATTTTTTTCCATCATAGCAACTGGAGAACTGCATTCCTTTCTGTAAGCAAAGCTGGCTCGATTGCTATACCACCAAAATTGCTTCCCCTGTTTGGAAATGAAAAGGCTTTCCCAACTCTGCAAAAAGTTTTCGATATTTGAATCAAGATCATTGAAGAGATTCAACAGAGCAAATAATGTTCTCTGAAACCTGTGAAGATTATTTATTGTGACTGTTACTCATTTTGAAACTAAAAGTGCCTTGGATGAATAACAACATAGACAACACTGGAGCTGTTACCCAGAAATATCAAAACCTGTTTTGCCTCACCAGCTTGGATTCTTTCTGCCAGTTCTGCAAAAGCCAGCAAGATTAAAAGAGATGAGTGAAGCCTATACACTCAGCAGGAAAAGTGTTTCTCCCTCCACCTCTTTTCAAGAGGCTAAATAAAAGGAGGGCATGAGCAGTAGTCTTAAGGTTCAGGGTAAAACTGCATGAGCACCACAAAAAGCTTTGTGAAAAGGTATCTGAAACAGAAGCGTTACCTCACTTAGGTACTTCTTATGACTTCTGCTTTCTGGGAACAGTCTTACTAAAATTGCCGATTTGGTCAGTATGCACACCTTTGAAAAACACTAAATCTCTTTACATGACTAAGTATAAATAATGCAATGTGTTTTAGGTAAACTATCACATGTGATCAACTCTAAATACAATTATTTTTTTTCAAGTAAAGATTATTTAATTTACTAAAATTTTATACTGGCTCTGGGACTTAAAAACAAGGAAGAAATGTCCTAAACTCTTTTATTGCACTGTACTGACTAAAGGTAAGAAATGCAAAAAGCATCATTAAGCAACTGGTTCTTCTTAAAATGATTTTGTTCCTTTAGGAACCATTTTAAAATCCTTTTAAAATCATTTTTCAATTTTCAATTATATGAAAATATAAAAGTATACAAAGCTACCAAAATTGGTATTTCTTAATAAGATACTAAATTTAATCACAAGAACAAATCACACTGGCTTAGAGTAACATTTAGCAGTGTATAAACTTGCATTCAAATCCACAAAGAAACAAACATGTCATGAATGTACCAGACTATTTGTTGTTTCTGTGTTAAATTCTGTAATTACATATACCTAATATGTTTATTGTTATTAACATTAAAAATATAATGTAAAAAATTCACCCTTCCCCACAATAATTAATCATTTTGAGAAGATATATACAATAGCAACACTATGTCATACTAAGCATCTTTTAAGAAGGTTGCAGGAAAAATAGCTAAAGCTATATTCACTTTAATTTATTATTTTGATTAAACTTTTCTTTTTGAGATTTGCTGCTTGGAGTGCCTTAGTGCTTTGCCACCTCTGCCATGTCCACCCCACAAGTGCAGGGGTGCTCTAATGGCTCCACACAAACACTAGTGAGTGGGGTGAGAGAGGGGTGCAGGTCATACGTGAGCAAGTAGAGCTTGACGGCAACACAACCACACTTTGGGAAATGGGCAAGGGAAAAGCCAGTTCCATCCCAGTGAGGGATGGACTAGGCCACCACAGTGCAACTGAAGGGAATTTGTGCTGAATCCAGATGGCTTAGGTGTTTAAACCGAGTCCACACCTTACTAAGCTTTTTTATCACTGCATGAAACTCTCCTTTTAGATACCATTCTGGGTGTGGTGAGCAGGCAAAATGTTCTGGCTTTACTAACCACTAATGAGTGGTCATTGGGCACCAGAACCCATTTGAGGAAACAGTTCTCTTAACTGTAGCAAATAGCAACCTTACTGTCTAAATTTTGTCTTTGATTCTGCTTTTTAAATGTTGAATATTCTTTCTCTGGGAATGCTTTCATATTCTTTCTCTGGGAGACATAAGTCATCTACTGAGCTTTTAAATTCCAAAACTGTGATCCATGTTTTAACCTAGTTACCCAAATCACAGGCCAGATCTGATGGTTACAATTCACTGTCAGCAGCTAGATTCACTAGTATTTTATGCCTCTGTCATGATCTAAGGACTCTTTATCACATTTTTTTAAATTGCATTTCTAAAATACAATATATCTAGTCATTCTGCTATATGCTTAACCCCAGTAGCATACTCATTGTTCAGAAATCTTTGATCATGTAAAACTGGCAACAGATGGTTTACAGAAAATACCAACACTACTAAATGAAGATGATTCACTGTCCACAACAGTTTTATTTTCAGAAGTGTTTGATTCTTGATTGACCAACTTGTTTGCACTATACATCATGCACTCTTAAATATTAAGATGTTCAAAATTCCCCAGGATACAAGGTCAGGAAAAGTAGCACATGGCACTGTGATATGCTTGCTGAGCCTCAAGCAAGTGATGGAAATTAAGCAATGCCTAAGATTTATTCACATTTTCATGGTAACAAATGAGAACTGCATGTGTTCACTGGCAGGTAATTTAAGTGGAGGCAGATAGCTATGGGGCAAAATGGAGCATCCTATTGCAAACAGTTGCACACGGCTCTTCTGACATAAGAGTTCAGTCTTTAATCTTCTCTAGCTAAATCTGGCTTGTTTTTTAAAAACTCAGCCAAGCAATAATGAGATACAAAAGGAACCCTATTTTAATTGTAGGAGTTGTACAATGTTACATTTTTTGGATTTACTACTCAAAATAAGAGGTAAATCTGAGTATGATCCAACAGCATCACTGCAAGAGCAAAAATTTTAGTGCTTAACCCATTGTTCACTGAAACTGGAGAAAAATGAAACAAAATAATTCTTTGATTCTTAATGGTAATTGAAATGAGACAGTCCTAAATAATATCAAGAGCATGAGAAAAAAATAACACTTTACTGGCCAAAAGCTTGCTTGGAACACAAATGATAACTACTCACAGAATGTTGCTTTGATTATGCTTAAACCTGAATTATGTGTGAGATACATAGGTTATTGCTTTACCCTCCAGCAAGAGGCTAAACCAGACTAGAATTCAATTTGTAAAAGGACCATCTGTAGTTATGTGTAAAGGTAACAGCCGGTCTCCATCATCACCTTTGTCATCCTTCAGCTTTAGCAAGATACATTCCGAAAGGGATACAACACCACAGAAAAGGATACTGGTCTGCCATAGTGATTTACTCTCTAAATTTGTGAATTTTCTTCTAAATATTATATTTTCAGGAGTGCCTTTCCAACTAATATGTCACTTGGGATTGAATTCAGGTGTAGAGTTAACAAGCAAATACCACAGACATCAATTTAAGTGTAAATTTAGGGTCAAATTTCAATTTGATGTGGATGTTAATCTTTAAATCAACCTCATGCAAAGCCACTGGGAGAGCAGGAAAAGGTTCACTTCAAAATTAGTTCACTGCAAGAAATCAGTATTTGTCTGGCCTTGTTTCCATATCAATACCTCTTTTCCACTAACTGGCATGTTTTTGAATTACATGTTAAAAAGCTTATTTTTTTTATGTTTATGTTTTTCACCTGCTTTCTGTATATGACAGTAGTAGAGTTAAGTAAAAAAATGTTTTTCCATTTTAGTATTTTTATTAAGAGAATGGAAAAGTGTCATATGATATTGTAAATATTTGTGGTTAGGCTCTAGCAGATGTTTTAAGGTCTTAGACCAAAGAACATATAGAAAGGTAATTGAAAGAACTCATGATTTTAAAGCAACTTGCTTCAATAGGTTTGATGCAGGAAACGTGATAATGTGAGAAAGTTAACTTTTCTTTGCTGTCTTCATATTTACCAGAAAGTTCTGCCTACAGATCAACGAAGATCAAACATATTAAGCTGACCAACAGCAAGGTATAGTTTGACCCAGTGGCATAAAGAGAGGGTGCTCTTATCAGCAGCTTTATGAGGAGTCAACTGGAATCTCTCCTTTGATTCTTGATCGCTCTGACATTTAAAGGCTATTTATCACCTTCTTGTCAAAACTCTTCAAGACTATCAAGACATTACACTTTTAGCAAGTACTTAGCATACAGAAATTCACCAGCTGAAAAAATAATCGAGGAAGTATTTGGTGGCCCTTTAATTTTCTTTCCTATATTAGAGTTTCTTAGAACTCAAAACATACATACCAATGTCTCAAGATACTACAGTTCTGTAACTAATAGTATTTCTATTCAGTGCTTAAACTCAAGTTGGGGTTAATTAAAGTCTGACTTCTAATGACAAGATCTTCAAGTCGAATACAGACTAGATGATAAGAATCAAACTTCATATTTGTCTGTCTTCATAAGGTGACATACGAGTTTGCTATAGAGAAGAGACTTGAAAGAAAAACTTATTTCCTGAAACAAAATGGTGCCTTACAGCTACTGCTAGAGGCAAACACATGCCTTAAAGCAATGTCAAAAATGTCAGAAAAATTTTGAGTTTCCTCTAAAGTTAATTAGCTTTAAAAAAAGTTCCCATCATGGTTGACTTAGATTTAGAGCTATACACTAACAACATAACTACCACCAGCAGATACATGAATATCAAATGGAACAAAAAGATCCTTTAATAAGAGTATTTGGATAACTCCTTTTCTTCAGGCAGTGTTATTCTGCTCTGTTAGGTTTCTAGCAACAGCAAAATGCCCTTCTGGGCAGTCAGATATCTTGTCTGTATTCAGTTGACAGCTGGATTGTTGATCAAAACAGTGAGTTCAACTCCCCTTGGCTGAAATTAAAGGTAGCCATCAGCATCACACTAAACAATGAACTAGACCTGCAATATAGAGGAGAGTGGTTGTACTTCCTATCAATAGTTAAGCAGAATAAAAGAAGAAGGAAAAATGCAAGTGTATGTCTTAGCAGACAACATGATCACAATCCTACTAAGTACTGGTGTGGAAAGCTGAAACTGAGACAATCTCTCATAAGGAAGAAAATTCAGAGACTGCTCCTGTTCCAGCTTTTCCAGCCCTTCTTTTCAGCTCTTCAGTTATATTTCTTTTCCTTACTTTTCATTCTTTGCCACCTTTTTTGTTGCTAATCAAAAGTACTTTGGTTTTGGTTTTGTTTTTTTTTTTAACAAAATAAAAAAAAATAATATGTCCAGCAGAAAGTTTCCCAACTATATAAACAAATTATATAGACATCTAGTCATTTACAGGCTGATGGTCAAGTATAGCTAGTCTATCCTTTCATTTTCATGCATCCTTGCTATAAACTATCAACCCAAGGAAATAATAAATGAATGCACTCGCCATTAGGAAGAAAAAATAGAATTATCTCGAACTATGGAAACTGCAGAATGGATAAGTAAAAAGCAACACTATGTAAAGAATTTGTGTCCTTAATTATATCATCTATATAAGATGCTAAGCTTTGGAAACTTAAAAAGAAAATGGAAGGAATGAGAAGGGCTGCGGGAAATACATTTTGCTATTGTGAAGCAGCTAGCTTACTGAAGTAAAATTATGTTCTTCAGAAGAAAGTATACAGATACACTTGATAGAAACAGAATTCTTCATAAAGCCAAAGACTGGTCAAAATTTAGAACCAAACTTGAAAAGCTCAAATAGGGTAACTTTAAACTTGATTCATTACAGAGTGAGACTCCGCTGTCCTTTGAACCTCTCAAGACTGAAGAGAGCTCCTTTTACCAAACACCAAATAGTCAAGGCTTTCATATTTGACATTAGGCAAGTTATTAAACTTTCTCTTGATCTGAGGCCTTAGGTGTTCCAGTTACTGGCAGAGTGGGATGATAGCATATACAAGTTATAACACCATATAGGATAATAACTTTTAAATAAAATCAGCTGATATAAGATATTCAACATTTCTGTGGAGTTTTTTGCAACAAAACAGAATTGCCTAAAATGAAGACAAATGCATCTGGGACTTGCTACGGCCGGACAATCTGATAGGGCTTCTTTTATGATTAGCATATGTGAAACTTGTTTAGTGTGGCAAAAAATTCAGGAATTAGTGGAGAACATTACCGCCATGACATCACGAAATGTCATATCACAGCCATCAATAATATACCTACAAACTGGAGTAGATGAATTTGCCATTGCCATTCTTTTACCAAAAAAAAAAAAAAAAACCAAAAAAAAAAACCCAACAGAACAAAAAAAAAAAAAACAAGAGAAAAAAACACAAACAAAACAGAAGGCCTATAAATACTTAAAAGATGACTGTCAGGAGGATGGGGCCAGTCTATTTTCATTGCCACCCAGTGACAGGACAAGAGTTAATGGGCACAAACTTGAACCTAACAAGTTCCATCTAAACATGAGGAGGAACTTCTTTACTTTGAGGGTGCAGAGCTGCCCAAAGAGTTGGTGGAGTCTTCATCTCTGGAGACATTCAAAACCCATCTGGACACCATCCTGTGCAACCTGCTATAGGTGAACCTGCTCTGCTTGCAGGGGGGTTGGACTAGATGATCTTCCAACCTATCATTCTGTGATTCTGTGATATTCAGCCCAGATAAGGGAAAAGGGAAGGAATAATGTCTTCATCTCCCTGGCTATATCCAAATTTCACTGTAAAGTTCACGCAGTTTCCCACCCATTCTTGGTACTAAAACACCACCAACACTTTTTATTTCTCGCAATTTCTCTCTTTCTCATTGCCCTTTTAATCATGCTAATAGGGTGTAATTACCCAGGTGAAATCTAATCTTGTAAAACATAGCCATGGTCTGGTTGCAAACCAAAAGCAATGCTAGATAAGTAGAAATGAAACACTTGGCACCCATTAACTGATAAAGAATAATAGTTCTTTGCTTATAGTAGTCAATCATCTGATTTACAGTCCCCACAAACAATCTTGTTAGAGGATTTTTGTTGTTTCTATTTAGTTTTTATTTATTTATTCCATGCTATTCTTTTACTCTCCCAATCTGTATACCTAGCTCTTAAGAACAAATGGTAAAGCACTTCATGCACAATGTCTTTTCTATGCCTATCCTGCCAAGAGCATTTTAAAACACAAAACAGAACATCTACAAAAAATTTTTCCTTATTTAAAAAAAAAAAATATATGGAATGATGCTAGCTGAAATTTGGCCAGAATAAATACTTGATCCTGTGACTATGTTTTCTTTTCATAGCGTGCAAACTAAACAAAAATTTGAAAATAATCCTTCTCTTGATAACATACAAATAATAAAACTCAGCTCCTATTAAAAAATTACCATTCATTTTGGTGGGAAAAGTTTCTGATTCTTAACAAGAAACAACCCATTTTTATATTTTTTTATATAACTATCTGGTGAGTTTCACTCTAAAAGATGTTCTGAAATTCTTAAGGAACTTCCTTCATCTTCCAGTGCAGATACTATTATTAGCAAAAGCTTCAGGCGAATACTATTATGAACATTCACATGGACTCACTATATAATCACAAAAAATACAAAAAGAGTAGGAAAGATCTGCATGTTTAAAGATTCACACACACACACAAAATCACTTATGATTAATGCTGTTTTTCAGCTATTTTCTGACTTCAGGATGCTGGGTTTGGAGCAAACATTAATTTTTGGGATGATAGCTGCACCCTCATATGAGATCTATAGTACCTCTGCCAACCCCCCGGACTTTTCAATGTGATTCTGAAGCTTGGCATCAGAATATCAAGGCTTGACTTCACACAGGGTCTCAAAAGGTGTTTTGTAACTACAGCACATATCTCAACCTTTTATAAGCAAAATTTTAAAGTTCTTATAAACAAGCAAACTCCAGTTGTTTATAGCCTGCAGTCTTATGAATTTAGTAATTTTTTTAAAACCATTTATGATCATCAGTAGACACAACCTCTTGATTTTTGACTGATTTAAAGATAGTTTTCTCCTAAATGGGAGAGGTCAGGCTGTCCTCAACTACAATCACAACAGCTACCCCACAGACTTTTCCACTTCCCATCTGGAAATCAGGCTGCCTTCATCTCCAGTAAACCTCAAAGCAGTGTCACCCTCAGGCCTTATTCTGACATATGAAACACTGTCAGAAGCACCATTTTAAGCACTACCCCAAGACAGCTCTAACCCTTTCCATGACTGCTTATTTATTTACATTGCTGAATAGTGATTAACTATAGTTAATTGTAACTCAGTCATGCCAACCAGACAGATCTGAGACTGCACGAGAACCAGAGGAATAACCTGAAAATGGAATTTATTAAATAATGCCTATTAAATTCAGTTTATGGTTTTTTTCACCCTTAGGTGTTTCAGTGCCTGACTTTACAAACAATTTTGTTGCCTCTGCTGAAGAGACAGCAATGCAGTGAGGGTTGGGAATAGTGATGAGGTAACAGATATTGCCCAAGCAAGGACTGTATCTAGTACTTCAAAATGTGTACAATGACCTCTCTGGAGAAGTAAGTGGACAGAAAAGTATTGGAAGGGCAGAAGATGAAGCCAAATCTGTGAGGAGAGAGATATAAAGGCAGGAACATTTGCCAAGAAAAAACAGGGAGGAGGGAAGAAGAAATGAGACACATTAATTAAATCCTTTCTCCTTTTGTGGAGAGCAAATCCCTTAGTACACCTATGTGTCATTCTAATACATAAGAAGTCATAATAACATCAGCAGATTTACAGAATTAAAGTGAGACATATGTTTAAAAAAACTCTTGAAATAAAGTCATAGTACCTATGATTAGAAAAATCTAACATAATGCTACACTCCTTTTTCCTCCTAAACTACTTTCTAAGGAAATAACACAGACACTATATATTAGAATTGTTTACTTAAAGAACTAACGCATGAAGCTACAATATAAAAATCAGAGTTTCTGCTTTGAGGAGTACTTTTCATAGAAAAAAACGTGAGACCCAAGGTACACATCAGTTTTTCTGTAATAAAGGTAGATTCCTCCATTAGCCATTTCTCTGTGCTGTAATGTATTATTAAACACTTAAAGGTAGTGCTGATGGAATGTACTACAAAAATAGCAGAGCTGGAAAAGAGTCTTACTTCTTTTTCAGGATAATTTATTCCATATTGGGCCAACTGGAAAGCTTTTCAAAGACTGTCAGCACCATTAGCTCTTTTCTATTGAGGCAAAAACAAGAGTATTGGATGTGTATTGATTTGATGTTATTCTGAGACTGTACAAGATTTAAAAGCTGGAGAGAGTTAGATATGTGGGTGTATCAGATTTAAAAAAAAAAAAAACAAACCATCAAATAATACAAACAACTTATCCAGGCTCTGAAAGCAATTTGACCTGGGATTTCTTATCAGCACTTTTATTTCATACTTTATATTATTTATATATCTGAATGAAAAGTCCTTTGATGTTAAAAAAAAAAAAAAAATCAAAAAAAAAAATCAGTGTTAAAATTTATTTACAAAGGATGTTCTTAAAGGCTTTCCCCAATATAGATTTTGTCTGTGATTGCCTCATATACACTATAATCTTGAAGTGTCTAATTATTAATATGTTTAGCCTCAGTCAACAGCCTGTTTTGGGCCATGTGCATCAGTCTCATCTCAATGTGTATAGGAAGTAATTTTTACAGTCTATAGATGACCAATTACAAGTCTCAGAGAAGGGAGGCACTTTACACTGAAACATATACAGTTTATAGAGAAATGATACTGTTGAATAATAACACCTTGAGGAGTTTACTCTTAATTTGAATTATTTTGTGGATCTACTTTATAACATTTTCACACAAACAGCTGTAACTGTAACTGAGAAGATAGCAAAGTGAAATCCCCATCTGAATGGGCCTTTCCTTGAAAGAGAAGATACCCCCAGTCTGACAAAAAGATTAAACTTTCCTTTCAGTCAGAGTCATCTGCAAGTTAGTCAAATACATACAACAACCACTGGTCTGCAGTCATGACTTTTACATCCCAAGGAAGGGGAGGTTCTTTGTAATTTAATGGGAAGTATATCAAAACTTTCCACTGGAAATTCAGAGATAAATAGGAAGGAAAATCTGGATCTGAATGGAATACCCAGAGACCTCCAAGAAAGAATCTAGCTCTATTCCGTAATTTCCAAGCAAGTATTTAGCATTGAGGTATTCCTTGCAGAGGATGGAGTGAGTCTACAAACATAGATTTCCAAATACAAAGATGTTCCCAGCTCCCCAGAATATTCCTTTTCTGCCAGCATAGAAGCAATACAGACCTGTTTGAGACCAGGTTTACACAAGACAGAAAACAGAAAAATAACGAGAGGCGTGCCTAATTTCCTAAAATTTCAAGGGATTTTGCAGTAGACTGGGTCCTTATTTGGAAAAATAACTGATTCATGTGAATATTGATATTGTGTCAGGAAAGATAACTTATTAGTAGTTCTATTACAATTTTATCTTTGAAAAGTGACATCACTGCCATCACATGTTTTTATCTTATCATAAGTGCAGAATCTGGCCTGTATTAAGAAGACAAAATTTTCTCATCAGCAGACAAATGAGCTACCAGGAAATTCTCAGCCCTATCATAAATGAAATTTTCATTTGTTCATCTTTAAAGTTAAACAGGAAGTTCAGAGTTTTGGTAGATGAAAGACAGCATGGTCAGCACTTTACATTAAGGACCTAGCATGCAAGAGAAACATTAAAAATTAAGCCTGAAATAGGACCGTAAGTTTCACAAAAATATTCCTGGAACTTTTTTCCTAAAAATCAGAGATATCACATTTTGAAAACCAGTCTAAATGAGATGTTTATGATTGTTTTGTTAGTTTAACTTTCAGGAGTGCTTACTAATTATATCCTAGAGTGTTGAATTTACTTCTTTACCTGTTTTCTTGAAGAGTCAGCTTTCTTTTTTAAGTCAGACTTAACTTTTCTGTCCTTTTCACAGTAAACAGACTTGACTGCTGCCATGCAAAGCAATAAGTTCATACATAGATTTTCAGATGGGCTCCAAAACTGTCAGACAAGATTATGAAGCTTTCCCCAATTTAAGTATTTTGCTGAAACAATCAGAAAGAAAAGCTCTCCATCTTTTATGCCACTTCCATGAGAGTTTGAAAGACTTAAATACTGCCTAAGTGAGAAAGTCATAGCTGGATAGTAACTATGAAGGATGAATTTTTTTCTAACCCGATTGCCCATTAAATCAACATATTAATTTATTTTACATATATCAGCCCCTATAAGCATGAGACAGGGAGTAAGCCAAAGGCCACTGATCTCAAGAGGTGCGTTTTGGTCACTGAAATAGTTTTAGACAAGACTCAGAACAAGCACTTATTCATTCTTATTGATGTTGCAGGTTCAAATGTAGAAAGCCAAATTAGATTACCAGAGTTGAAAAGATGATCCTGTAGGACTATAATTCTAATTTAGTTTTTCAAATAAGTTTTTGTTAAGAGCCTATTTAATATTGTAAACTTACACTTCCATAGTTAACAAGCATGGACCTATGTGAGATTATTACCTATACAATGTCATACATGCACATGGGACCTGAAACACAAATATAAGGATCATGGAGTATGGATTTATTGACATCAAAGGGAGGTGTGCCATTGATGTAAACAATTTTGCCATGTTTCCTACTTTTAATCTAAAGTTAGACCAGAAACAACACAAGAATGAGAGAGCATGTCATAGACACCAATGATAAGGGAACAGAAGGATTATTCTTTGGGATAAATTTCCTGCAGAAAATAGAAATCTACAGGAATTTCTATTAATCACTAAATTTACAGTCTTCTTGGCGGTTCATATCCATGTGATAAAATACACATTGATAATATTATACTCTGGTATCAAAATCTTAAACAGCATGCTATAATAAAGAAGATATTTTTAAAATAAAACCCAGTTCTATTATTCATATAATTTATAGTATGTAAGTACTCTAAGGATCTTTTTAATGTATTGCCTAAGAATATAAACTACAGTCAATTAATGGAATCCATTTTACACATTCGATAATATGTGATTTGGGCCCACGGTACTTTGATAGAATTGCGCAGGGTCAGATATTTCTCTCTCAATAAAAAAGGAACAATTAAGTAAATCTGATTATAGAAACTGTGTCAACATCAGCCAGTGTCATTGCAAAAATTACAAACCTGTGAGTACTTTGGTATTCCAAATGGTTCTTCCCTAACACAAGTGACCTTACATATATCTAATAAACTATTTGTTTCATGGCACTGTCAATAATATGTATTCCCATGTACAGAAACAGGCTATCACAGTTTCATTATAAAATGGTTCAACTATTCATCCTTAACAAAGGTGTATTAAAAAAATAAGTGAAACAATGATTTATTAAAATATTATTGCTAAATTTTTAGATAAATCCCAATGAGGAGTCGGGTAGATATTTGGCAGAACTAAATAGAAGTAAGAAATAGAAAGGAAACTCCCTATAAGTGGGAAACTGAAGAGATGTCTATATTCAGCCTGAGCTGGCAAGCTGTCTTGAACAACTGAACAAATTTCAGTAGTTCTCCTGGTAGTTCTGCAAACAATTAAATAATAATTAGCTAGACATATCTGAAGAAAGAAAACAATGTGTTTTTCAAAGCTAAAGATCACATGGATTAATTAATGGTTTTCTGACAGTGGATTAATAACAACCAAAAAAACCGAAATTCTGGTATATGCTTAAAGGCAGTTTAATCATCTTTATTCGTCTTGCAAACTTAAAAAAAAATCAAAGCAAGAAATTATTTTATACTTTGGAGGGGCATTTTTCTTACCACTTGTGAGCAATTGAAGTCATTATGCAAACACATAATCACATGTTTGGCACAAGAAATTTACTAGGGTAGAAATATTCATTTCATTAGCTTATCACATGGTGCAATTTGTTTTCCAATGCGTGCTTCTGCTTAATATTAATAATGAATAAATCAAAAGTTCTATTTTGTGAAAGTCTCGCAGCTGGCCCTTTATAAATCTAAAATGCCAATAATTATCAAGTGTTGTAGATATGCCTTAGTGAGAAAATTCCAACTGTTTTGGTCATACTGTAATTTTTGTTTCAGAAATATGGTTTTAATAGGATTTTACTAGGGAAAACTTTGAGTGGTAACACTTGAATTTTAAACTCAGACTTCAAATTACAAAATGAACGTGGGAAAATAGGTGGAATCTGTGCTGTTAAACGCTCCCCATAAAGTTCACGCTCTTGAGAATATTTCTAGTACCACAAAAATATTCTCACAAGTGAAATAACGTTTCTTTGTTCCATGTTAATCAAAAGCTTCCAAGAGAGCTGTTTTTATAGATGAAGGAGGAAAAGAAAATCTTTGAAAAACATCAGCCAGTCCATATATCAAACAGCACTGTGCTATTACAGAGAGAAAGAATCACTCTAATTGCTAACATACTATAGAAAATGAGATAGAGGTCTTCTAAAGGTTGCATGGGCCCATCTTTAAATTTTCTTGTGTCTTGTCAAACAAACTTCACATGTGCCTATTTTCAAAATGTGATTTTCAGCTCTTCAGAACACCCTCTACGTCCAAAATCTCACTGAGCAGCAGGACTGAAATATAAAGCTATCTTTTTGCTCTGGAATCTTTTCTTCTGATCATAAAGTCTTAAAACATAAAGCTGGAAGGGAAATATAAAAGGTCATTCATTAAGCCCTCTACCTCCACCAAGCAGGATCAAACGGCATGTCAGCTATTCCTGACATATTTTTCTGACTTCATGGTTAAAGCCCTTAGTAATGAAACCCTTTTGCAAGAATATATCCCAATACTTATTTAACTTTATAATTAGTTGTCACACATGTTAATTCATTGCTTCTTGCTTTATCCACAGCAGACTGCTTTAGGAAAAACATTTTAAATATTTGAAGACTTAACATGCTTCCTCCTTGTCTTGTTTAGATACAACAAAGGCTTAATCAGCCCAGTCCTTTCCCAGTTTCACAGGTTCTGATCATTTTGGCTGCTCCCTCAATGACCATCTCCAAGAGCCCATCACTCCAGAAAGAGTGATGCCCCAAGGCTGACACCATAATCCAGCTCCAAGTCTCTCCCATCTCTGAGTGGAAGCTACTGCAGACTGTCACACCTACATCACTCACTACTGACAGATATTAGTATGACTTTAGCTGTAAACCAGGCTCATCTGTGATCAGTATCAGCCAAACTGCAAAAGACGGTTGTCCTGTCCCTGGAGAAGAGATGCAATACCATGATACCCCCAATGCTAATGCTTATCTCAAAGTCCAACTCCTGCTTGAAAGCTGTTGCTGATTCTCCCCAGGAGGATGCCATCTAGAAAGAAAACAAGAACACTCTCTAACCTACTATCCAGCTAGTTAATTAAAAGAGTTGACAGTAGACCTCAGAAAATTGCCGAATATAGCCTTTGAGTCTGAATTCATCTTCTAACGATTCATCTTGCATCTCAAATGTATTTCCTTTGCTTATGAAAATATCTATGAATGTAACACTATTTAATAACTTCTCTCTGACAATGGGTATAAGCTGCCCCTAGATGGAAATTAAATAGATTTAATATATTTTTACAAGCCTGTGTTGACAACGACTTATCTGCTTTTGTTACTCTCCTTTTTTAAAGTACTTACAAATACTTGGTTTGCTTTTTAGCTCCAGTATTTTTCCATGTATTGAAGCAAAGCTGACTCATCGATAATAATTCCTTTTCAGTGACTTCAAAGATAGACACTAAATTTATCATATTGTACCCTTCTGGTGTAATATCCAGTGTTCCTGCTGTCAAAAAAAAATTCTATTCAGTTTTTCTGCTAGGTAAACTGTAAGTACTAACAAACTCTGCTTGACTTTTGTTAAATCATGTCAATTAACTTGATCCTATTAGATCATGTTAAAAAAAGAGTTATTTATTTTTTCACTTAAATCAGAATTAAATATATGGACTATATACTCTATATATTCTACATAGCTACATATAAGATTAATAAAATATTTTTAAATATAGGTTTAAAGGTAAGAGGAAAAAAATGAGTAATGGAAAAGAGGAATATAGAAGGAGGAAAAGAGGAATATTCAATATAGAAGGAGGAATAGATGAATAGGAGAGAAAAAAAGACCTAAAACTGACAGGAGAAAAAAATCAAAAAGAAAACAGAAAGCATGACTAAGTAGTAAATTCTATAAAAAGTCATTTAGGCAACAGAGAACAGAAATAGCCTCAGTCACATTATTACAGCAGGGGGGAAAAGGGAAACAGGGAAAAGAAATAGCAAGGAGAGAGGTAAAAGAGAGGAAAAGTGAGGAAGACAGTTGAAAGTAAGTAGAAAAAAGTATTATGAAATCTGTGTTTAAAGTGCCTTTTAAAATGTAACCATAGTCAATATTTATTCTTTAGGGTAAAATTACTAAGAAAAATGTTCAAAAGTATAGTTAAAGTTCAAAAGTACAATTTCAACAACTTCAAATGTACTTAAGTTTTGCTTTGCAGTTTCAGCTAGTATATTCTTTTTCATTTGGATCGCAGTAAGACAAATTCCCCAAATTAGCACAGCTTCACCAAAACAGAGAAGAAAGAGAAAGAATCAGATTTAAAGATACCAAGGTCACTCTTCCTTATGCTCCTTGGCCACACACTGCTTCTGAATCCCTTACACCAGCAGAGCTGGCAGAAATATTCTGCTTAGCTTCTCATTAAGGAAAGGACTACTATCAGCTTACAAAGCTTTTTCTACTGGAGAACTAAGCCCTATGTTTGTCCTTAATTTTTTCTTTGCTGTAGCCATATTTAAAATACAGGCAATTCTTATTTGGAATTAAGAAGGCTGTCAAATTTACACTTAACACATTATATGCAATAGAAAGTTGACATATGGGTGTATAAATAATGATGCATAGAAAATCCTGACTCTTTTATATATTCCAGGCATCAGGTGTTGTAGTCTGATCTTATACTCTTCCTATGGAAAGCTTCCCTCAAATTTCCATGATCCCTACATATCTATAAATCATTACTAAAATATTTATCTTACAACCTGCATTTTTTTCAGATGGGTTTGTGTTTTTTTTTAAATCTCCCCATTTAATGGAAATTTCCAGTAGTCCTGAAATAGTGTTTTGTACAGTGCCCCAATCATTGTACTTGGCAGATCTTTAATGACATTGCTGTTGGTATTTTGAAACTCATCCAGCGACTTTTGCAGAGTGTCTCTGTATCCCAGAGAGAATGGGATACAGCATCCTCTCTGATGGATGCACCATACCATCCTCAATCCCTAATATAGCAGCACCAAGCAGAGCAGGGTCTTATGCCAGGTTCTTTTTATGTTTGTTTTACTTATTCTAATAAATAAACAATAAAAGATAGAATGCAACACATGTGGAAAGGCAGCTCTTTAAAAATCAGTTAAGGAAAAAGAAAACAATAATTGGAAAACAGAGGTTATGAAGAAAAACTGAAGTTCCCCTAGATTACCAGATTCAGATCTGCCAATCTGAAAAAACCAACATGGTTCCATTCCTGACACTAACAAATACGAAAGTGTCATCTACAGAGCACTATTTATCTGCTATGATGAGAAATCTGATTAGCAAGCACCCAGTAAAATTAAGAACACAAGTGAGATTTTCAAGAAAGAAGTAAATAAGGCAATAGGGAGGATATGAAGTTGCTGACGCTGAATTTTTCCATCCAGCACTCCCTTCGTTTGAGCCAAAAGGCTATTTGCAGACAAATAACAAATGCATAAAGCCAAGTAATAAGTGTCATGTCATGATGTGGTTACATTGCTCTTTTGTGTGAAACAAATCCTTTGCAAATGTTAATTACACTTCAGAAAACCTTTATGAAAAAATTATTTTTAAACAAAATCTAGAGAGGGAAGGAATAATACCACACAGAAGTGAAACAGTACAAGGTCACACAGCAAGCCAGAGAAGTGACCAATCCTTCAGTCAGTTCTTCTGCTCCCGAATTACAGTGACTTCCCCAAGACACTTCAGAGTGATTCAAATAGGAGTAACACAGAGGAGAAAAAAAAGGACACTCTCAGTCCTCAGTTCTGTGAAACAGGTTGGTCGTTATTACTACAGCAAACTTCTCAATTTCGTACTGTGCAGAGGACTTTGGCAATGCTTATTTTTCGGGTTCTTATATATCGACATTTCCCTCCCTTTATTTTCCATCTGTACCAGCTTAACCGTTCAGTACTGAGGACTCAAAGCAGGGGAGGGTGGAAATCTCCAGGGCTACGGCCATCAGCTTTTCAGGTAGATGTTAACATAATTCCTGGGAAACTACTTGCAAAACGGAACATAACAGAGATAAGCTAAGAAAGAAACAATGAAATTATTTTAACATATACTCTGGAAAAGAATCAGTCACGTTTAATCATCGGAAGTTGAACTAGCAACTTTCTCGCATCTTCCTACTGATTAAGGCAAGTGTATGATTTGATATTCTGAAAAGTGCAATAGCTTGCTGATAAGCTGATTTATGACACTGGTCATCATGGAAGCAGTTTCCATAGCAGCAGTTGCCATGCTGCCTGAATACAGAGCACCATGCACAGTTTTGGAAGAGTGCACTGTGTGCTGCACAGTACCAGCTTGCTCAAAGTTTGATATCCCATTTCTTCTCTGCTTGCAAAAAGGAAGATGCTTTAAGTGTACTGGGAGATGTGCACCAGCCTGCCAGACTAAACCCCAAGTAATTACAGGGAATAGAAAGCAAATTCAGGGTATATTCTCAGTTGTGTGAATATGTGATTCAGTGTACATACAGGATATCTATACATTGTCGAGTAGTATAGAGGTACAGAGACTATTGAGGCTATATGGGTTTTGGGGTGCTTACACTGGATGAACAATGCAATCTAACTCGTGTTCCTGAATACGAATAAAAATGAAGTGAAAGGAAAGCATCACCAGAAAATTCACTTTGCAAGGATATGTTTGATCCAAACAAAAAGGATAATTTAGATACATCCCTAGCTTCAGTTGAAACAGATCAAATTGCACTAAAATCATGTGAAAACTCCTTTACTAGTGTATTGGAAACATTGTGAAGAAATCTCAAAACTCCACAATGGCACCATTTCACAATCAATTTAAGGAAATAAAAGCTGTGGTGACTTTGCGTGGTAAGCATACTGAGACAAACAAATGCTTGAGGGATGCTAGATGCACTTTCTACTGTATTTCTCTAATTTCAGATTCTCTCCACATTCAGTTGTGTGCCTAAAGGAGACAATTTTGCTTCTACAAACTTTTGATGAAACTTTGTTCCTGTACTCCAAGTTAACTATCAGGATACACAGCCTGTGATACAAATCTCCTTACTGGAATTACTCACACCACTGCTTCTCAGAACACACAGTCTGTGTGAGAGTTGGATGAAAATAGAGTGACCTTTTTGTGTTCCTTTTAAAATAATTGCTTGTTTTTTAAGGATCAATGTAAATTTGGGTGTGTCTGAAAATTTAATTCTGGAGGAGAGGCATCAAGATTGGAAACTAAAAAACAATTAAATAAAATCAATTAAAAGTTATCTAGTTATGGAACATCACTAGAAGCTAACCGTATTTTAGAGTAGGTAGAGCCTCCTACATTTTATGTAGGTGGTCCTCCTAAGTAGTAGGTGGACCTCCACGATCTGCTTTCTCCAAGTCTTATCCCTGGGAACTGTCTTTTATCCCCTTTTATAGGGGCTAAAAATTGATGGGTGTTTCTCATGGGAGATAAGAAAGGAAATAGCTCTCTACTTCTATCAAGATTTTAATAAATGAATGTCTGTCCCGTTAAAAAAAAAACAACCACCAAACAAAAAAAACCACAAGAAACCAAACAAACCTAAAACCCCTGAACCTAACTAAACTAAAAAACCGCACCGAAATTCTAATCATCACATTTAGATTTGAGAATATTGTAATGAGTGTCTATAATTTACTAAACTTTTACAAGGACATAGCACGCTATTTATAAAGTGCGAGATTTGTACAAATGCAGAGTTTTGGCAGTCATCATGAGCAATCATTTCACTTTTCTTCTCATTTCTGGCCCCAACACTTTGAGGTGCTGAATGCTCAGGCATCTTGTGAAAAGCTTGGACAAACATTCTTAGCTAGATCCTTCCAGAATCAGTCTGAATGATAATTGCCAAGTAATCCTCCTATCCATCCTCCTAAGCTACTGAGAAGCTGTATGCTGCTCCACAGAGCCTATTTCATCTCAGTGGCAGCACACCGGATTTCTTCTGCCATGATTTACAGTATATCTTTGCTCTTTGCCTCCTCCCCACTTCAACTTGCTGATCTGAGAGCCTGGCCCACTAGGAACCCATCTCAACAAGCAGACACCAGAGCCACCATCACCTTCTCTGCAAAGTGGAAGAAAAAGGGTGCATCACTCTACTGGATATCTCAATACTGCTGAGGTAGGGCTTCAGATACTTCACTGAAAGTAAGGAGACGATATTTAATATTAAAAATCAAATCAAGTTACTAATGCACTGCAGAAAGCCTTTGGAGTTTTTAAAGCTTATTTTTAGCTGAGTGGAGGGAGGGGGTTCCAGATTTTATTATTCCCTGCCCCAGAGCACCTGTGTGTGAAAAACAGCTTTCCTGCCAGAAAAGAAGCAAAAGGCTGTGGGACAAAGCAGATAGTGGAAAAATACACTACACATAAAAACGTGCGATGTTTCCTATAATCCTTAGGAAACTGAAAATGTCAGTATCAAGTCTGATAGGGACTTCTCTTTCTGAAGCAGCACCCTTTAATATCAAGGAGCAGGAGTGTCTGCTTTGAGGTGGGATTGAGGGGAGAGACAGTCTCCTGTGAAAGGAGGAAAAGTATCATCTTGGCATCTTCAAAGGTCATCCTTACTGAGCTTTTTATCAACAGACAACTTTCTAAAAATAATGCAGCAAGTAGGATCACTATCAGAGAAACGTAGAAAATAACCCTGACATTAGTGTATCCTGCTCAAAGTCATTCCTAGATGTGTTAAATATATTGTGCTGCTGAACACGAAGTCTTTTAATTAAACAGTAAAACATTGATAATGTGATAAATTGAATCTAAATGGAGCTTATATTAGACAGTTTTCATTGATAAACACTTCTATCTACAGAAAAGTCAAAAATCTGTAATTATTAACAACTTGCTTGGTTTCACTGTTGATGTCCTTGTTTTGGTTTTGGGGGGGTTTTTTGTTGGTTTGGTTGGTTTTTTTCATTGCATTGACATTTTTAAATGGAATTAAGTTCAGATGATATTGAAAGAAAATTCTGAACCTAAGAGTAGCAACCTTGCTTCTCAGATACTGATATTCTCGTAACCGCAACACATTTACAGATGACCCAACATTTTTGTTGTAAAAGCCTGACCTTTTGTAAGAAGCTACATGACTTCAGATTCCAGTAGTTTCAGCTGGACTTTCCATTGGAGGCAGACAGCAACACAGTCATGCTTGTGAGAATGGGAGACAAACCCAGACACATCAGCTACCAAAGCACAGGAGATTATGTAGGCTACAAGGGGTTCCAGCACAGCTAATCACAGACATCTCAAACACTACCTCTACTGAAATTAGGTCTCTCAGCCTGCTTTGCATTAAAATACATACATACATATATATATAGAGAGAGAGAGTTGTAAATGGAAGCCATTGTGGCAACATGCTATGAAATGATCCTTGGATTTATTTCAAAAGGTAAGGCTGATCCTTCAGTTAAATGGATTGAGAAATGCAAGGGTATTACACCAGTTCTATTTGAAAGCAGCAATTAATATAGTGTGGGTTCTCAAACTGGATATTTAGGTGGATCTAAAGGGGAAGGAGCTCATAGAATGTTTTCAAGTACAGTACTAAAATAATTTTCTGATGCTACTTTTGTTATGATTTTTTACTTTTTTTTTGCGCTATCTTTTTGGTATCAGACTCCCAGTTTGGTGGGGATTTGTTTTGTTTTTTCAGGAAGGGCATAGGTTTAAACAATACTGCTTTCTAGGTGAAAAACAGACCTGCAACATGCTTCAGGCTAAAATGGGATTTGCTTTGCATCAATAAGTAATAATTGTAACGAAGACAGCTCTGAAGGGTTGCTTTGAATCTGGGATGTTCTGCTGAAAATTGAAAGAAATCTTCATTTTAATACCCAATTCCTGCTGTGAAGGATCCATGGAACACACTGTACAGAACTGAGATAGATGAAACCTCTCTGAAGAAACATTTAGTAGTTCAGCCAACAAGCCCTTCATGTTTCATGAGATTCAAATAATTTAAACATGGCATTTTCCTTCACTATTTTTGATCTCCAGAACACTTTATCTAAGGAGGTGGCTATGACAGAGGAGCTAGCTCTTGAAAATAGCCTTTTTTTTTAATCACCTCTCTGACAATAAGGAGTTAGTTTGTTAAAAGATTATTATGTTGGTTTTTTTTAAATACACACTCCCAGAGAAACAACATTTGATTGGAAAAAAATCATTCCAATGCTGAAAGGCAAATTGCCCATAAATTCAAGTAGAAAATAGATGAGGTCCTGAAAGTAGTTTCCATGGAATCAGTAAAAACTACTGACGTAGGAAATAAAATTCTGTTCCAAAAAGTAAAGTAATTTTACCCAAGGGCATTGTAGACTTAATTGATGCCAAAGAGCATAAGGAGGTGATGACCAGACCATTCTAGGAAGTCCTGACCAGGGACATAGTATCAAGTGGTACAACTGCGGGTGAGACAGAAACATTTAAGATTCTATTTCTCTTTATTCCCATGAATCACAGAGGAGATGATTAGTTATCAGCAATAACAGCCTTTCTCCCTAAGAGAGGGGGACTATACAGGAAGCATATGCTCCAGGCTATTTATGAGAATGTTGCCAGAAACGGGTGTAACATTTTGAACATGGTGACCTGCACCTTTAGATTATAATTGTATGTGAAGTCATAAACTAGACAGAAAGGATGTATAAGAGAGACATAGAAAGGAAATACAATAAAAACTATTAATACGTGATAGTTTCCAATCCATTATTTTCTCAGCAAAAGAATAAACCAGCATATTACAGAGCTCTTGGACTCCACTTTTTAGTTCTTTTCATCAGGAACAACTATATTCAGCTCATTTTTTTTCTGTTTTATCTATTGTCATGACAAACATCTCATCTAGCAGTCGAGTTACTATTTACTCTAGGGGCGGCTATGTATCTCTGGCAATGATTAGGGAATGACTGGGATATAAGAACTGCACTGCTGGGTTCTGTGTCAACAGGGTTGTCAGTGCTTATTTTAAGATACCTATGGACTGTTTACCCATTTCTAATATCACTCAGAAAAAACAGTCAATGAATTTGTGCCAATTTCTTCAAAATTTAGGGAGTAAACTTTAACATAAGAGAGTAAGCTGAAGGGAGACTGCTGAAATGCAACATCATTTAAGACTTGGCTCATATTCTTCTCTATCAGAAATACAAAACCATTTCTTATATAATAGTATATTAATATATAGAATATTAACTACCGATTTCTTTGCCTTTCCTCTG
Organism: Scolopax mira; assembly: GCA_004320125.1. Lineage (NCBI taxonomy): Eukaryota > Metazoa > Chordata > Aves > Charadriiformes > Scolopacidae > Scolopax > Scolopax mira. The sequence continues at coordinate 47,404 of BJBW01002276.1, read as the reverse complement.
AAACACCCCAGATCTACTTCCTCCCTGGCCCCGAGGGTCACTACAGCTGTGAGTATTCCATGCCTATGACTATAGTTTCTCTGGGTTTATTTTCTGTATTACCTTTCTACATATATCCTGTCCAAATAATATAACTATGTTACTAGATTCAGTTTCTAATGACAGATTTCCATGTCCAAATGCTAACATTTAGGTCCTTGCAGAAAACATTAATTTTTACTTGGCTTTCAGATCAGCAGCAAATACAATTTAAAACAAAATAAGAAAATAAAAAAGTATGTAAAAGCCTTAAAGAGTCTAACTTATGAAAGAATGAAAAACATTTTAATAAATTTATACATATTTCTGGATGGGTTTGTCACAATTAAAGTGCTTGTTAGAGAGTCCTGAAATTGTCATTCATTTGATTTTCCATAGAAAACTCATATCCTACTAAAAATATCTTGAGGTACCAGACAAAAATCCATGAGCTGTTACACATCAGAAGTGGCTGTGGTTTCTTTGCCAGATTGGATGATCAGCTGGCACTGCTGTCTGATCATATGGACTTCTGCATAGGAAAGCAGTATTCATTTGCACAAATATGTTAAGCAAGACTTTTAGACATAAAACCACAAATAGCATTGATGTGATGTTAGGCAAGGAGGAGTCTCTGTTCAGACCTTCATTCCAGTTACTTATTATGGAAGAAACAGATAGAATTCAATTTTTGCCCACTGTTATGAACCATGAATATCTTTTCAGTCAATGCTGAGGGAGTATGAAGATGTAACAAAACAGTCTGGAGACCAAAACATAAAATATGATTCAACATGCAGAATAAATAAAACCATGCCCTGACTTGTTGATTCCGCCTTTCCTTCCTCACACATACTAGGCCACCAGCTTGCAGTTTTAGACTTTTGCTGCTACATATGTTCTGGTATAATAATTTCAATCCAATTAAAAGCCTTAATTCAAAGCCACTGAAATCAATCAGCACACCTCCTTTGAAGTCAAAGGTTTCATTTGCCCTAAGAAATCTGATCTTTAGGTCTTTGTTTGCCATTCTTGCAGATGGTCTTTGGCTTTAAACATCAGATTTCTTACTTGCCTTTCATACTTTTCTTCCATAGCCACTTTTTCTTCCAAACCTTTCCTCTAATTGAGGATATGAGCTTTCTTGTTTACTTCTAGTGGCTGAAACCCATCCTTCATAGTAATTATACTTTTCTTTTTGGGGTTATTGTAGTTTCTGGTACTGTCAGAGCAGAAATATTTAGTTGCAACACCACTGCATGCTTTCCATATTACCTGTGAGAACCAGTTGCATTAAATGTGGCTTAAATTTTCAGTCATTTAAACAGGGTGGGGGAGGAAAGGGGACCACTAAGCTAAAAAGTATGTTCACAGCTTGTTTTCTCCATGCTGTATCCTTCTCCCTCTGAAGCCACTTGGAGTTTTGCCACTGATTTAAATAGGAGACTGATAAATCAACTTTTTCTGAGATGTGGCATGGTTTTTTTTAAAGCCTGATTATTTTCCAACATTTTCTTCTACCATTCTAAAATACAATATAAATCAGAGAACTTTCTCTTTGTTGTTTGTCACATGTTTTCCTGGAAAATTCATAGAGGGGATTTAAAGGAAGAACATCAGTGATAGATGAAAGATGTGTATACACATTTTTCTTTTGAACTCCCATCTAAGGTGGTCTTCAGTACTCTATGATTTTTCCTATTGTACGCAAAGTGACTCATTCAGACTTTGGCACTGTTCAATATTTTCCTGCTGTTTGAAAAAAGGGGAAAAAAAGTGAGTGTGAAGAGGCCGATGCAGACTGGCTCCATCTGCGCTTCCTCACCGGCTCCTGGGCTGTCGGAAAGTCAAGGACAGCCAACGCTCTCAGTGTTCCAACATCACTCGCTCTTAGCAGGCCATTGTTTCCCTAAACACTATTATTGTTTCAGGTTGTCACTTAAAGGAGATGTTACATTTACGGTCACTTCAGAAACACCAGGTCGCTCTGCCCTCAGAAGTGGTGTTATAAAAACTTCACCTTTTGTGGAGGATGGTTGGCTGACGCTGCTGCCAGCTGCAGTTAAAGGAGAGCTGTAAAAATCTCTTCTTTTACATAGTGACTGTTAGGTTTTTTATTTCCCCTCATGCTTCATCCTAAAGCCGTGAGGCTTGCATAGCTGCTGCAAAGAGGAATGTTAGGTTCCTTTATAAATTAAAAGATGTTTCATAGCAGAGGTTTGGAGGAGCCAGGAGCGGAAATTTCTGTGAAGCTACAGAAAGGCTTCAGCGGGGAGTAGGCAATCAGAGCAAAAGAATTTGTTGAATCGCTGTATAGATCATTAGTTAATTATATGTCTTAATCATCTGCATATTGCAGGAAAAAGCTGTGTTGCAAATCAGATCCACTCAGCCAGTTTGCAGACTGACATAAAACTGAGAAGTAAATGTATGGGTAGTTCATAATCATAATAATCTCTTTAGTCTGGTGGCACTGCTGCACATAATGATATTCTGAAAGCAAATCTGATGCATGTGACACAACTTTAATAACGCTGGGGAAAACAAAACGCAGATGTTCCCAAAGTTAAGGAATTTCTAAACAAACGTATAGAACAGTAAAAGAAAGATTAAAAAGAATTTACCATCTGCAGTAACCTAAAAGAATAATAGACCTGACAACCTGAGCTGAACAATTAAAATGCATTTGTATACTTTCAGAATTGCTGTGCTATTATGAAGAGTAAAAAAATAATACTACTCTTTCTCCAACAATCCCACATTCATCAACCTCTCTTATTAGCAAAGGTTCTCACCATGCTTGGCTCACAGGTGCCAGACCACAGCACAAGCCAGCAGTTGGAGTCCTTCACCCAAGGACTTTCAGCTGCTGTGGAGCACCCATTATGCCCAATTTAATTCTTCTGACATTTATTTTCAGAGGAAAAAAAAAAACATAAATTCATATGACATGAAATATAATCAAAAAGAGTAAGATTCAATTCCTTTCTGGGAGACATATACAATATTCAAGTTACGACCTTCTAATAAGTTTTGGGAGTCGTACATGAATGCCCTCATCCAACACTTAGTCGTATCACAAGGAATTCTTCTACTCATCTGAGATTATTTTATTTTTTTTAATAGGGTCAGTCTATACCAAAATAAATCACTTTTGTGGAAATCTCATGTGGGTCATAATGAACAGGTCATCTTATGATACTATTTCTTTCCCTTTATTTTTGTTAAGCAAGTCATTTCTACTCAATAAAGTTGTGTAGCCTATTACATGATGCAGAGACATGAGACAACTATTAAATGAGGCTAAAAATCACTTGCTCCCTACCACAGGGTTCTCTGTTACTACCAAGTATGAATAACAAATATCTGTATCATCTATAAATCATATTCAGTTGAGAAAACCCATTGAATATTCAACTTGAATTAACTTGTGTCCACAAATTACTAAAAAGCGGGCAGTCTACAAGCCTAACCATGCAACTGAGCACAGGAAAACTACCAGCAAGACAAGCTAAGGCAATGAAACTGAACAAAACTTGGTTTTGAAGTCACCAGGAAAGAAGATTCTGGATTTCTATTATTGAAAAAATGTTATAAAGGTAGCTGCTGGGAAGACCCATGTGACAAGAGGGCTGTATAACAGAAACTGCCTGCATCATTACTAAGATGACACCAATTGTCCTTATGGCAGTTAAAGTCTGCAATGGACCTCTTCATGCTCTCTCTGCAAAGCATTTGTTTTCCAAAATAAAATGTGCTCCAGAGCTAAGAGAAAAGAAATGCATGAACATGTTCACTAGTGTGTCTTTTCTTGGATTGGGAGTCACAAATTCAAAATGGGATGGATTGATGGTTCTGGAATAGTTCTGGCCCTTCTGTTGAATTCAAATTCAATAAGTAGAGGAAAATGTTAGATAATATAGAGAAGACAGACCACTGACTTTCCAGAAGCAGGAAATCTTTTCACTTACAGCAATTTCCAGGACCCGGTCACACTGGAAATGTAGAAGGCCTGTGCCTGTGCCTTTGGTCTGTACAGAAGCTGTCAGTTTTACTGAACTCTCCACTTCCACCTTCACCCGCTTTTACTGCTGAAGGGGTAACCCAGGAGTGTGCTGGTTTGTGCAGACAGGCCACCTAGGCTGTGTGCTCAGTGCTTCTTGTATAGTTTCTTTGCATGTTCCGACTGCCATATCTGCTAATTTTTCATCATATATATTTTCAATAGAAAATGTGTTATTGCTTTTTATTTTGTTTTGTGTAGGTTGTTTTTCTGGTGGTTTTGTTTGGGTTCTGGTTATTGGGGTTTTTTTGCTGATTTTTTTTTTTTTTTTTTTTTTTTAAGATCTCTAATGACACAAATATCACAACTTTGCAGAATGGCAAAAGAAAAGTCACTGTAAAAGAAGCTTGATTTCTGCTTCAAAAGCACATATTGTTATATTGTTATAGTGTTACTCTACAGGACATTATGTAAATAATATCCAGAAAGTGACAGTGATCTAAGCTGAAGCACATCAAAAATTGAACTGCTTTCTGACCCCTTCCTCTTGCATAAGTGTCTTGAGATTTTGTCTTACAATGGAAAAGGGTGTGAAGAACAATTTTCAATAATAAAGAAGAGGCAATATAGTAATGAGGGAGCCAGGGTTTCTGAGCAAAGTAACTAGCGGTCTGCAACAGGCCAGATAGCTGAATATACAGTAATTAGAAAATTAGTGGCAAGGGGGGAAAATATGTATTTAATGGAAAGGAAATATGTATTCTGGTCCAAATAATGCGTCCCTACAAATTTACACTGTCTAGCTGAGGCACTAGAATTAGATTAACACAATATTGCTCATTTCCAAGTGCAAAGGCTGCGTGCAGAAAATGCTTAATGACAATACTAAGAGGAAACTTGCTGAAGCAGTAAGACACAGATGGCCAGAATTCAGTACTGCAACACCACAGGAGTCAAGTTGTGCTAAGGCTGAGATGAGATCTCCCTCTGCACTGATCTGCTCTTTAGAGGACAAAGAGTGATTGTGCCTACTCTGGAGAAAAAAGGAAACACTAGAACAGCTAGTGTAGCAGATTTAGGGATGGAGAAGTGCCAGAAGAAGGCTCACAATTTGTTACTCTTGCCAATAATGATCAAGCAGATTGGACATTTTAACATATAGATATCATTCTACATGTAATTAAAGGAAGAAAGAAAAAAAAAAACAAAAACCAAGACTCTCAAATCTCTGTTAAAAGACGGTAGTGACAAAAAACATAATAAGTTATTTGGTGCTGCTGGATTTATTGTGCAGATGCTTTGTGCCTTTTTTCCCAAAGTAATAGTATGAGATTGTGAGAGCAAAATAAATTTGTGACTTGATATGAACAGGATTTAGGGATTGTTTTAAAATTAAGGACATTATGAAGGAAGGGTGGGTTTAAGCACTAGGGAAATCAAAATCATCTCATTGGTTTTACTGCAAAGATATTTGAATGACACTGGGGCAAGTCATTCAATTTTGGTGGATTGGTTATCTACTTAATACTGAGATTAGAAAAAGAATATTTCCTCCCTTTTGCTTTTGTGTGACTTGGGTATTTCACTTGGGTATTTGAAGCCAGTTTTTTCAGCAATCCTGGCTTCTCCTAGCATAATAGCTCACAAACCTGAGCCAAAGACTTCAGGAATCATAATTCTAACAAGGGGCATGTTTGTAAACCTATCATTTGCTAGTAGATTAATTGGACAGCAGAAGAAAAATAGCTCAGAGATGAGCATAATAAGAACACACAGGGACTCATTTTTAACTTTTCTGTATGAACACTGTTATTTGCATACAGAGCTGTCTGTGGCATCTTTAACTACTGAACTGACTGCAGATATATCATGTTTATCCTCACAGCAGGGTGGATTTGCTCAGCTGGCATGAGGCACTGCAGGTAATATAAAGCAAATTTTTTTCTGGATTACAGACAGTCATATTAAAGATTTAAATGGTCCCATGAAATCAAAGTTGATAAGCAAGTTTGCCCTGCCATAAATCGTGAATACAAAGTACAATTACAGCCACTTCAGAGCAACAGGTATTGCCCTTTAATGTCATTTTAGATTATTGAACTCCGTTTTTCAACTATGATCAGCGAAATAAAGTCTGAGGCAGGCAGAGGAGAAACAGTGCATTTACTTCGAAACGGAGAAGCAGAGACAACACAAAGTGTTTGAGCAGCACTTCCTGAGTAGTCGTCTGTTACACCTGCCATCAGCACATTTTCAGATGTGTTCCTGAACAAGGGAAAATGGTCCCAAGTTATTCACACACAATGTTAGAAGCACCTTAATAAAGTAATTTTTAAATGAGTGACACGCCAGTGTTTAACCTTTTTATTTACTACAGAGACAAAAGCACTTTGGTTCCATAGACATAGACATCTATATCCCATAGACTTCTTAGAATACAAACTTTCTGTAGGTTTCCTACAGTTTTGTCAAGTTTTGTCAAGAAGTTATCCAGAAAGCTATGAAATACTTTAAAGTGTCACTCAAAATCACATGAAAGTCCCTCTACTACAATTGAGAGACTTCTCCTCCAATCATAAATTGAAGCCTCTATTCCTAAACCCATTCTGGGTGCTGCAGTTTATTAATAATTCATCACAGAAAAATTTATAAAGCAAGTTCTACAACCTTACGGAATTAAATTGAAGACAGTTAGATTGAAACATGGAATTAAACCTATAATCCATATTTGATTGTAGAATTTTGCAGTTGTCTTTGCCTGACGAGCTAGACCAGAGAATATGCTGGGGACGGTCAGCAGAGTCATAACATCCAGACACACAATCCCAGACACCGAGAATGCTTATTGCCTTTATGATCTGCAGTTTTGAACTCATTCAAATCCCAGCAAAGGTCATAATCAGTGTCTTATCAATACTGTCATGCACTCAGCTAGCTAAAGTTTCTGTCAGCATTAATGAGGTCAAGTGCTTAACAAATGTAACAGCCAGAAAAGTAACATTTAAGGAGATTTAAATACAGATGTATCTACCTATCTAAATTATGGGCCTAGATAGTTCATGTTTAGTTGTAAACTGAGAAAAATTCTGAGAAAGGAAAAGGCTAAGTAAACACCAGGGAGTTTTGTTAGTGTAAAAAGTTAACAGGTTTGTGCTGTAAGATATTGCTCTGGTCTGATGCTCACTTTCTCACAAACTCAGTGCTGCACTTGGCTACCAGCAGATCCTCCTGCCCCCAGGGCTCTTCATCACCTTAGCAAATACAGCTTCAGCAAACTCCATGCTCATGTGTGCACTGCCTCTGTCCTTTGCTTTTTATTGCTTTTAGGTTACACAAATAATGTGATGTCCCTCTAAGAAAACAGACTTTAAAATCTGTAACATTAAACACTGTTCACACAACAAAAAATATATGTGGATGAGCTTGTAAAAGCTAGACACAGAACAAGCCAGAAATATATGCAATTAATACATTGTAAAGATGATGACAACTGGGTACTTGGATTTTCAAGTAATATATCAGCCAAAAAGTACCAGTTTTTCAGATGGGGAGAAATAACTGGATTGGAATTATGATAATTTGACAAATTTATATACTGACTGATCCTGAACACATATTAATGCAAAATACATGTATTTTTGCTATGGTTCATTGTGCACTGCCTTTGATCCTCAAGTTGAGTCAGGGCAGTATACAACACTGCAAGTTCTAAGACAGCTAAGAATTAAACTGTAATTAACACTAAATAATCTGGTACTGCTCAAAAGCCAGGGCTGCCAAAACTGCAGCCTTCAAATCCTTTTTACAGTGCTTCTATATGGCCATTTTAGTTGTGCTGGTTCTCAGCAGCCACCAACTGCTTGCCACAGCTGTGGCAGCCACCAAGTCCCTCCCAGAGATGCCAGGAACGAGGATCTGCACTAGGGTCAGTCTCAGGGGTACCGCATCCCAGCCATCATGAGGGGTAGTGACAGCCTACTTGTTAGCAGACAGAGAGGAGATGCCAGCTGGTAACAGAGATAACAGGTATCCCAGTCTCATGCACAACTTGCAAACCAAAGAGAGGCTGTCAAAAAAACCCACTTGTTGATTCTCTGACACATAAGAGGGAGACCAGGGTTGCTGACAACATCCTGGCCAGCAGCATTTGGCTGTACCACCAACAGAGCTGTGCTGGGACTGGAAAGGGCTTCCCACATGTACACCAAAACCAGGATTCATTGAGCAGGCTTGGCACCCACAAGCTGCTCTCATGACAAGCAAAGCCAGATGCCAGGGAGAGAAAGTTATGTTGCCTGACATAATTATCAGAAAAGTCAGCTGCATTAGTGCCTCTCAACAATTGATTCAGTAATGGTGACGAATTCTTCCTGGTTGTAAGCTTACAAACACCAAGTGCACCCTGTAACTGATATTGAACAAAAAGGTACCATGGCATAGATTACTTTTGTTAAAAGGCCCTTAGCCTAAATCCAAAATATTAGGTACAGTCCATGAAAATCACTCTGGGAAACTCTGTCCGCAATTAAAAATCCAGCCAGTAAAAAAATTTCTTGTTTTCTATTCACAAGAACCTCTCAGAAATAATTTTAAACAGTTTATAGTGTTGTGACTACAGACAATTGAGTTCTAGAAGTAAACTAATCCAAGACTTTTTCTGATCATAGATCAATGCATCCAGAATCATGCAATCTAATAAAGAAAAGGATATATACCACTGAATGTGGCTATACCACATAATAAGTTGTAACAGTAAAGACAGTACTACTTTCTCCACTATTTGTAAAGCCTTCCTTTAAGCAGTCCCAGCTCTGAGGATACCATATCTTGTTTCATAACCCCTTAGAATATTTTTTATTTCCACCTTTTTCTGCGAGTCAGATTTTTCTACGAGTCAGATTTTTCTACTGAAAACAACAGCAATAGTTTAAGTACAAATACGGTTGGTTTCTTTTTAATCTGTTTTTGAGGTTTCTTCACGGCTGCACAATGATGTGTTTAGATTATTTACAGTCTATAACTTTCAACTAATCTCAGATATGGCTCAGAGGCTAAAAATATCTTGAAAGCACATTCACCAATACATGGTAAAACCACCAGTTTAAGACCTGCTACCTGGTGGCTTTGAACAGGCTGAGAGAACTGCAATTTCAGCAGGAAAACTGAAGGTATTCTCATATTGAAGTGATAGTATTAAAAATAGATGTCTTGCAGTGCACCCCAGCAGTCCTATTCAGATGTCCTTCAGCCATCTTTTTAAAGGTGACCATTTAGATAGGGAAGAGAATCAAACAAATTTAAGGACACACAAATATGTTGAACATGCAAATTAAGTGTATGTCTGCCTGACAAGGAAGAATGAGTGACTACTCTCTGAAGCTAGAAGCATCAACGTGGAATAATTGAGTGTCTTTCTGAATCATCACAGCCAATCAACTATCAATCAACATACTGCTCTAAGCACAGAAATTGACATTTGGGCATTTATTTAGGTGCAGATGACAGAACAGGAATTCTTTAAACCAGTTCTACCTTTGTTTGAAGGTGTATTTACTTGGTCAATAAGATGCAATAAGACTATTATTAATAAATCACCATATTCTGTTGGCTGGCTCCTGAGAAGCTAGTATGTTTCAGTGTTGCTGTTCTCCAAGTTCCCATCTTTTCATGATTATTTTGCTGCCCTGTAATCTTTCTTACTTTCTTCTGGATACCCTGGGAAACGTCTGGATTCTGCATGATTAAAGTTAATGGGAGCTTTGCCATCAGCTCCAGTGAATATGGGATCATGCTCTGTGCCAAATTCCATAAACCTTCCAGTAAGCCACAACACCTGTTTTCCTTCTCCTTCCATGCACCATTTCTCTTCATTGCACATTTTTTTTCTCTGCTCTGACACCTATTAATCCATGCACTCTATCCAATCCATCATATTCATCTTTCTACAACCCCTATGTTATTGTAGCTCTATGGCTGGAATTAGTGGGAGAGTGTGAACTCACTTATAAAAGTGCTACTTTTCATATTGCCAAAATAATGTCAGTGCATCAGAGAACATGAGTCCAAAATGGTATGCAATATATTTTCATGCATCTTGATCTGATTTTAATTTTGCTTCCAGTCCCACTTGGAAAATCACCACCCTATACATTTATTTATAAAATGTTCTTATACCCAAGTGTTAAATCTTTGCCATTGTTCAGTTTGTTGAATTCCAGCCTCCTCCTTCCTAGCAAATGTAATGAATGTACTGTATTACTTCTGCCAAAAGGTTTCAATATTTAAACTTTAGCAGTTATTGATTTCTTGTGCTAAAACCCTCCCTGGAATTTTTAGTTTAAGTCCTCCCAAGTTTAATTAAATACATGTCTTCTAAAAACACCTATTGATACAAGCAGAACAAGTGAAACTATCTTAGGAAAGCATAGACTCTCAGCTTTAGATTAATAGTGACTAAGCAGAGCAAAAGCAAAGACGATCATTTGGGAGCGATCACTCGGGTCAACAGTCTCAAATACGGATTAATCAGGGGGGGAAGGAGAAAAAAAAAAAAGCACTTTGGGAACAGTTGGTTCCTTATTGAAGCAAGACCTACTGCTCTGTCTCTTTAGCATATCCTCTCATTTGTTAAACCTTTTATTAGTTGTGTGAATGTAATCCACTACTTCATCTCCAAAGCGCATGACAGGCCAAGCAGCAGGTGAAGGACATCCTTTATTCAGCTCTTTCTGACTTTGACTTTATTAGAGTGATACATCATTCAGGATTCAAATTAATGTCTATCCCAAGAGACATATTGTATAGCTTGATATTTACTCTAAAGTGTTCTTTGAATTTGCTGTCTATAGAAACAAAGTATACTGCCATTATCAGAAAATTTATCTTGCCTTACTGGAGACTGTTCTGTGAAACCAAGGCTTCTACTCCTAGTAGTTTATAAGATGTGACTTTTTTCCCCTTCCACATTTTTCTTGGGGAAAAATAAAGTCTAAGCAGCTAAAGTACTAAGTAAAGAGCAAAATATTGTATGTCCATTCAAAATCCAGCTGAACAGACAGAGTCCAACATACAACTGCTAAATGCTCATTGCTCACTCCTCAAGTTAGGACACTGCTGCCTAAGAGAGGCGATGACATCAAATATTTAATAAGAGTACCACTGGAGCTGATTTTTATCTCTTTGTCACTAATTCCCAAATACAAAAATCAAGCAGTTTAATCCAATCTAACATCAGCACCAGATTACTGGGATCTCTGGTAAAGTAATCTAAACTGATGCATCAAAGAAATCGCACTGCAATCTTTTTGCCTCCACTGTACCATACTTCATTTTTAATCAACTAACAAATGACATTATCATTGTTTCTTCTTCTGAAGATTGGACTCAATACTAAGAGAAGTAAAGTAGCTCTGAAGCACTTGAACCAGAGCTAAGAGTTTAAACCACAACATCAACTCAAACAGAAAACCAGGTAGGTAGATAATTATCAGTTTCCACCAGGTAGATGTAAAAGCAAAGTAGTGAAGTACCACCCTCAAATGTAGAAAAGAGAATTTTCTCCTGAGCAGCCCAAGCAGATCCGAGACACAAAATACCAGGATATTAGCTATCACTACACAGCAATACTAGTACTTTCACAGAGAACTCCATTACCATTCACTGGCTTCTAGAGCTGCTGTTCCTTCCCCATCATCCAGATCAGGATACCATTCACTGCAGATGCCCTGATGTGGCTGCTTCTGTTGTTCTGTGTTGGTTTTATTTCCATATCTTAACTTCTATTAATAATTCTTTTTTTCAACCCTCTTTTAAGCACCTGATTCTTTTCAGTAATCAATACATTTAAAATTAAGTAGTGGTTTAAGCTTTTGAGACATTGAAAAGTATGTTGGGTAGTATTCAATATGGGCACAGGGATTGGGAAACATGTTTTTACTATGCTATTTTATCCAAATAAATCCTTTATAGTTAAAGATTATATTTTGGGGGATTTTTCCCCCCCTATTTATAAGATGGAAAAAACCAAAGAAGACAGTACTACAAATATTAACTTCCTTGGCTTTTTTTTTTTTTTAAATTGATTGCAAGATTCCATTTTAGATATTATTAAACCATGGAGAGTAAGATCTGCTTCAGGGTAAGTTTTATTCTGTGTCACCATGTTCTAACATCATAACTCTTGAAATATTTCTCATCTAGGTTTCTTTCTATTTTGAGGGTTTGTTCTGTGTAGTGATCAACATCAATCAGTTTAATTTATATTCCACCAAGCCATTAATCTACATTCATGCACACACACATACTCTAAACCTGTGAGTTTATGGCAGTGCAATTTACTTCAGCATCAACTAAACTGTACAAAACCTACTTGCACATCAATGAAATCACCCATTGTGGATTGGTTTTATGTAGACAGGGAGTAAATCACCTGATAATCTAATGAGGATGGATTGTATAAATAGTTCCACAAAGAGCAAATGTGCATAGATAGGGCCATAAATTGGAATGATCGATGGGACAAGCACCACGGTAAGATCAAAGATGTGAGGCTGCAGCAAGCTTTTTAATCACCAGACCTTGCACTGCCATTAACCACTTCCCATAAATGCTCTCTCAGCACTCTGGATTGGAGAACTTCCATTGCTTTCTGCCTTACATCATTCAAGTTCAGTAGGATACAGCCTCCGGCAGTGCCAGAAACCAGGTGACGTGCAAACACAACTTTCTCTGAAGGTGTGCCTGCTTGAGTTAGGCAGCTCAGCATGCTGCTACATGAAGGTTTTGCCACCCTAGCTTCCTCCCAAACTTGTCTGCTGCTCACAGTCTTGTCTTTCACAGGAAGAGTTATTAGCTAAAATTGTGACTGCACTTTTGGGAGATGAGGGCTGACATCTCCCTATCTCCAAACTTTCGGTGCTGTACTATGCTTTGTTTCAAAAATCACCATGGCTATTTTTCCAGAAGTGCTCAGCACATGGAATGAGCTGCCTGTCTCCCCTTGTGATCTTATCATTACTGTGTTTACAGTGCCTGCTGCTACTCTTGGTTTTGTTGTTAGCTCAAGTTTCCCAGTTCTCCTTCTGCCTTAAAAAGCTGCTCATTCTCTATTTGGTGGTTTGGGTTTTTTAAATTTGTTCTGTTTCTTTTTCTTCCTCTCCAGTGTTTAAAGCATGAAGATTAAAGACTCTCAATGAGATTTTTAAACCAAACCTGAATGCCTGACTCACTGTGAGAGCATAACCATTACCATCAGCTCAGAAAGTTTTTTAAAAAATCATTTTGGAAGAATTTTCAAAAAATCCCCTAGTTTTTCACTGCCCACATAGTGTCCTCAGGCACATTTAATGGTAGTCTGATGTTCAGATACCGTAGCCCTTAATGAGCTCATTCACAAGGCAGGCTACCAGAGTAAACTGAGATGTCAAGGCAAATGCAAATGCTTGAAGAAACTATTGCTCAACAAAGGGTTGCAGGATTTTCTCCTAAATATGCAGGTCAAATTACTGGAAACACGCAGGCAGAATTATTACTACTTAGAAAAAAGACAGGGCAATTACCTTGAAATTAAGACAAACTAAAAAAAAAATCTTTCTTGGTATTTCAGTCAGCTGCTGCATGCTTCTAGACTTAAGACCTTTGTAGATCACCATAAACACCATGGGCATTTCTTACTAAATTGGTTAAGATTTTCTTTTTACTCCATGGGTAATCCATTTTACCCTGGAAAACAGAAAATCAGATAGCAAAGCCATGTAGTTCAAACATTGTCACTAGGCAGATGGGAATTATTTGTACAACTGTCTTTCTATTTTGAAACAGAATCCCATAATTAAAGAAAAATCTTTATGAGGATGGCTTTGAACTTAAAGGAAGGGAACTACATCACTAACCAACCCAAAATCTTGATGAGCCAGTATAAATCCAACTTAAACAGAAAACAAATACATGGTACTACAATCATCACTACAGTCTGACTATATGTCTAACTTACAACAAAGCAAAGAAAGAAAATTCACATCAGGTTTGTGAAGTTTCTCATAACAAACTGTAAATGACAACAAAATGAAAACAAAATTTTAGCTGGAAATTGCAAAGCAGTAACAAGCTGAGATTCTGTAACTGCCACACAGACTGAGCTGATGCCCCACTGCAAAACAGTCATTTTAGTGTTTCAGTCATCCATGACTTAATAGATGCTTCTTAATTTTGACTTCTATTGAGGAAATTGTGATCAAAGAGGGACATGTGCAAGTTTTCTTTTTTTTTTTAATCTCAATAAATCAGTTATTCTGGAATCAAATCAGTTTACCAGTGAAGCAAATTTTAATTTTTTATTTTCCTTTTGCTTATGAAAGCCACTGCAGCATTTGCTAGCAAGAACTGTGAAAATTACTTACATGGAAGACTTGTCTTGAGGTTAAACCGATTATACTGACCTTTCATTCTTTACCTAATATATTCTTTATATGTTAAAATAAAAAAAACCCCAAACATATGGTATACCTCCTGTTTTTTTCCAACGCCTGGAACTGTGCAGTACCTTATAAAGCCTGGAAATGATCCGATACACAATATTGCAATGACATAAGACTGTAGCCCCAAAATTATAGACTGAAACAATAGGTCTGCACAGGTTGCTTTTGTTTTTCTACACTCAAGTGAAGACCAATCTTCACTTGCAAAAAAAAAAACAAAAAAACTTAATTGCATAAAATTAATCTCCTTAATATATTAATCTCTTGCTCTATATGGAGGTGTGAACACATCTTTCACCCAAGGCTGCTAACCTTATGCCTCAAAAGAATCTCTCACTCAGAAACCAGAAAGACAAACATCTTTCTGTTGAAGTGTCAAATCAAACAACAGATCTTAAAATACTTTTTCTAACCAGCTATGGCTAAAGTACAGATATTTTAGATAGTATTTAATAAGCTTTAAAAATGCATATTTTTAACTTGCTGACAATATCACATAATGAAATGTCTCAAATGCAAGATGCTGCATGGTATTTGTGGCATTAGGAATAGAGGAATTTATCCTGTGACCCCCTTCAGCAATCGAAAGCTCCAAAAGGATTTATTTCATGGAGAATTTTCAACTGACTTTTATCTAAGGCCTTACTACCTGATTAGGGGTAACATTTTCCATAAGTTAATGAGTTCATTCAGTTTTCACTTTTGCTTTCTGTTTCACTTAAAAAGAAAACCCTGAGGCTGGCAATACTGCAGTACATTGCAAACCCATGCTGGTTTGTAACAGAGGGCTGTGTTCAGGGATAACTCCACTGTTGACCTCAACTGCAGGAGCAGGTTCCTTGCTTGAAAAGCAGCTCACGGAGGAAGCACGATGCAGGAGCTTTCATCACATTAGAAGACAAGAAGGAAGAGGTACAATCAGGTTAAATACATGACAGCAACTGGTCCTTTAAATGCAGTGTTAAGTATTCCTATAGTTTTAATGTGTATGCTTATGTTCAGATACTTGTTTGAGAAAACAATTAATTAATCCTACAGAGTCAAAGCAAAGAAAGAAGAATACCAAACCAAGCCCTCACAGGGGAAAACAAATTCAATGAGTTCTATTAATTCTCTGCAAGCAAATATATATGTTCCTGGTCCTTGGAAGTATGTTCTTTACAGAAGCAAGGCAGGAGGAAGGAAAAAGTACCTAAAAAAAGCAGATGGGTGGATAGGACGGAAACAATAAAAAGAGAGAGACAGAGAGACTGTTCTAGTGGGGGAAATACTAGAAGAATTAATTGGGAGATTGAAAATTAAGACCTTAGAAACAAAGTTGAACAGCTATATGAGATGTAAAAAGATATTTGACAGGATGGTTTCTTGAGGGCCATATGGGATTATTGGTTGTTGCCTCGGGTTACAGCAGCTCTTCATACCTAGACACCAGAAATACTGAAGAACACCATCTGGAGTGTCCCACTAATCCTTCATTGACTAAAAACAAAAAACAGAATTTCACTAAGGAGCATTTCATTCTGATTACAGAATAAGTAAAAAAAAAAAAAAAAAGCTGCAATGGGTATGAATTGAATCAAGACTTAGTCTAAAACATGGTATAATTGCAATATTAACTTTTTGGTTTATAATTCAAAAGCTGCAACACAGCAATTTCCCTGTTTGAATCTCAATGACAGCAACACTACAAAAGAATGTATTAAAACTTCTGCAATGAGCTCAGGATGGCAGATTTCTCTTAAATTTTATTTAAATAGTATGTGAAACAAATACACAATTACAATTTGAAAAAAAAGTAAAAACAGTAGAGGAAAAGTTTCTCAGTATATTACACAACCTCACTGAACATTCAGATGTATTAAATCTTTTTGTATTGGCCATATTTGAATGAAGCAAATATCTAAACACACAAATAAAGGACGATACAGTATATGTTAAATCAAATATTATCACAGGTTTGTCTATGCCTGGGCTAAATCCAGAAAACTACAACAAAGCCTGAGAAAAAGGTGGATCTGGAATACTCATGCAAAAGGGTTTCCTTGTGTCCCAGAAACATTACTGAGCTATTACACAGACTCTTGGTCATCAGAAAAAGAGGAAATGAAAAGGGAACATCTGTAACGTCTAAAGTATTCTAAAGGGAATATACAGGAAGGATGTTTCAAAGCTATTTGAGCTAGCGTCAAACAGGGATAGGAGATGCAAAACCTAATGAAGGATGTTAAACCACATGCTAACAGTTTACCTTGCATAATCATTATTAAGCTGTGTGATATATATATATACACAGTTCTGAAAATTATTAAAGAAAAGGGAATAAGCAAGAATCAAACTCAGTAGATCTCTACTGACCTAAACTGCCCCTATGTTTTCCTTTTGCGATAAAATATTTGCTCACAATAAGAGTAAAACAGTTAAGGTAAAGCTATTACTTTGAAAGAGCTTGTACTACCTGCCTCAAAGTATTTTTTGTTGGATTCAGTGGTAACCTTTTTATGCAAGTATTACATTGCCATCTAGTGTATGCAGTATATACTGTAAACCCCAGGAAAAATTTACATCGTATATAGCAGCTAAATTTTCCCCTTAGCTGGCTTTCTGCAATGCTTTTTATCTTGTGGAAAGACACATTTCTTCCAGGCTATTCAATCAGAAGAAACATATGACTCATGTTGCAAAGAAATTCAGCACCATAAAGAAAGCACTACTCGAAAAGCAGACACCCTATTGAATCCCATTCTGTTGTATTTAGTGGGTACACCCATCAAAAGTTTTAGGAATTTCAATTCTCCTCATGCAGGAAAGGGTATGCGGGATTCAGTCATTTTCCCCTGAAGGGGGCACAAGCCTTCAACCCTCACAGCAGCACAACCACCCTGCTTTGGAGCAACACTAGGTTGAGGTGAGAGGAACAATACCAATCTTTCTCATTTCACTTTTTATAAATAATTAAACTGTTACCAAGAAAAGCATGGTATACCTAAGCTTCACTGACAACTCCCTGGATAGCAAGAAGGCACAGTCATTGTTGCACCAGCAAAAGACCTATTGCTTTAGGCCCCAGGTGGCCACATGGGATTCTTCCAATCCTCCTTCATCAGGAACTGAGGTTTCCCACTGGCATGCCAGCCTGTTAGCAGTTACATATCCTGTTCTTGAAGGCTATCCTTCCCTGAATTACTTGATAAGAGTACCTCAATCCATGAGCTGTGAACATTGCTAGAGGCACATCCCACCCAGGTTAACAAGAGGAGACATTTGGCCAGTTGTAAGAGTGGAGCTTGGTCATTTTGAAGGACTAAGCAACACCCCACCACGTTTTGAATACAGAAGCCTCACTCCATTAAAGAATTTGGGCTTTTAAACCAAGACCTCTGAAGCACACATTTCTCCAACCTTTATGGTAAGATTTCACCTTTTTGGAAGAGCTCTTTCAAAACACAAACAAACCCAGGTCTAGAATGCAAAGGTTAACTTATAACACAGTCAAGGCTACAGAGGAACAAGTAAATGCACCAGCACTGTATTTGAGAGCACCTGGCCACCAGGTTCATGGGAAGGCCAGTCTAGCACT
Organism: Scolopax mira; assembly: GCA_004320125.1. Taxonomy (NCBI): domain Eukaryota; kingdom Metazoa; phylum Chordata; class Aves; order Charadriiformes; family Scolopacidae; genus Scolopax; species Scolopax mira. Next base: position 29,331 of record BJBW01002276.1, on the reverse strand, counting down.
GAGCACTCACACCTTCCTGCCCAGTTCCTCCTTGGATACTGGGATGCTGAAGTGAATGCCAAGCAAAAAAAGAAAAAAATAATTTCATACTCACCTCATCTGCCAGTTCACCTGCGACAGAAACAGGGTCTCCCCTGGAAAGAGAGAACAGGAAAGAACCCTTACTGTTGTTCAGAAAGGGAAGTAATGCCTCAAAACCATGCCTCTACTTTCAAAATCAGGCTGCCCAGTTATGGAACTGAAGAAGCTCCTTTAAAACCCCAACAAGTCATAACAATCATGTTTTACAAGAACTGGCTACAGCTGTTCTTTCCAGTGCCTCACCATTTAAATGAAATACCAAGGGCCTGATGTTATGTATAACCAACACATTCGACCTTCTTTTTGCTAGCTGTTGAGGGTTGAATTAGTGGTTCGCCTGGTTAACACATTAGCTTGATTTACTGGTCTTATTCCATTATATATTACATGGGGTGTAGTAACAATAAATATATTTAATAGCCTATAGCCTTTTGTTTAGCCACTACATTACATATTTCTATTTTTGTATTACTACAACTCATATTCAAAATACATCCTTTATCAAATTCAGTCTTGGTTTGTTACTGACCCAGATTCATTACTTACAGGAAGTTACTTTCACTGTGATTCAGGATGCAAATAGGCATGCAACCCATAAACAGCTGACCTAGAGGAGGACACTAACTAGCCCCCTACTTCATTTCAATCTAAAAGAGCCAAGTTAAAAAAACCCAACTGTTTAAGCTAACTAATGTAATTTTAATGAAACACTATGCTGCCTCTGTCAGCAGATTAGAGAGGTCAGTCTTCTCCATCAGGGAGAGAGGTGAAGGACAATTAGGGCTGATAACCTCCTGTTAGCGCAGCTGTTGGGCATTATGCCAAGAAGAAAGGTAGCAAGTGTAAATAGAGTTCCAGGGTGATTATAATTCCTTTTTTTCCAAGTGTGTTGAACACACTGAGGCAAGATACAGATACCTATACCTACCACCAGATCAGTATCGTGTAAATATTCCCATGCTCTTTAATAGGGCAGCAACCCAGGTACAGAAGTGAAGCAAGTGCTTAAGTCTTTAATGTAATAATCTACAGATACAGAACTAGGGAGAGATTTTAGTACACCTCTTCCATGCCCTCCTCTGGACTGTCTCCCTCATTGTATCACTATCCTTAAACTTCTTCCAGCCTTAAATTCACAACTTTTCATAGGTTGGTACAGCATCATCTGATTTGGTTCAGGTGTATCTGTAGCCATTTTAGGACATAGTCAGAAAAAGCTGCCATTGCTGTAGAGCTTGGTACTTTCCCATGTTTTTTTCAGAGAGTAAGATATGAAAAGAGGGTAATTCTTTCTATAAAAAGTGGTGGTATGTGCTTTATTTTTCCTGAAAGAAAACTGAATTTTCATAACTAAAGAAAAAACAGAAGAGATTTTTTTTTAATTCAAAGTGTAAATAGCAAGATGCTTACATTAAAATCCAGAGAAATAACTCCTCTGGATAAATGCTTAATAACAGAGAGATTTCAACAACATCCTATTAATTGGCCCAAATTTGTTTGCCAGCTCTAGCAAGCCTATTCAGCATTTAAGTTAGCAGCCAGGCTTTAATTTGAACTCAATTAGCACAGGAAAGGTGTTATTCTTTCTAAAGAAGTAGAGGAAACTGAAGATACTGTCCTACTACCTCCTAAGCTAGAGCATAAGATGAAGCTGGTACCAAGAGCATGTCTGTGAGCCAGTTTGATGTCAAGGATCAGCAGGCTAAGTCAAACATGAAATTTATCAATCTTTTCAGATTACAACTTTACAAGAAAGTGTTTGCTGATCGTATGGTTATCCACAATTTTTCACAGTAAAAATATACAGAAAATCATTATTTCTAGCCATTCAACTACAGAACTGTTTCCCAAAGGCCATGTCACTTGCTGGGTATTTACTGCAGTGGATGGCAAATGTTGCCACTGAGTTTAGCTGTGGGGGACATATGTCCTCACCTGGAAGAAGTATGTCCTCACCTTGTCCTAAAACATAACATCTTCCATTTAATCTTCTGCAGTGTTTTGCCTAGTTGCTGTATTTCTCTGTTAATAAAGGAAGCAGTAAAATATTGGAGCCAAAATTAAAATATAGAGGGGGAAACTTTAGTGGAATTTCCGATGGCAGTATGAGGCTTTTATTCACAAAAGGGGCAGCCATCTAGAATCTAATAACCAGATGTGTCCAGAACTTGCTGGTTCCAAATATTTCAGGTATGTGAAGTTTCAGAACATGACACATTATGCCAAAAATGCACACAGGAGCGGAAACAGGTAATTGAGAGGGAAATGGCAGTAGCAGCACATGCCAAACTGCCCTTGCTCAATGTGTGAAAGCTGAAAGATCTTTGTGGTGGGAATAAAAGGGACACAAGGTCATTTTCTGCTCTGAAGGATGGCATTTGTAATCCAGAATGATTCCACTGAAGTCAATGTTTTTAAATATAGAGTGGAAAATAGACTCTGGCTGTTATCCCTTTTTAAACACAATGGGAGGTGAAGAGTCAGTTCAGCACATCTTTAAGTCTCTCCTCCTCTTGAGGGACAGTGAGGATCAGGGCCAAACAGGTACCTAAACACCTGGATTTGCTGACTCACAACAACTGTTGGATTAAGGAACGATACAGAGGATGGTCACCTCATTAGCCAAAATCTGTTTGTCCCATCCCTCTAACAGAGACTGCTAGGCAGCTGCAAGGGTCTTTTGAGTTACAATGCATTTCCCACTTCACAGAATTTCAAGGTAAAAACATAATAATGTAGCCCTGTCAGTAATGGGCAGCATAGATGTCCAGATCTTGTTTTAAATTTTGGTCATCAAGTAATAATTAAAGGGTAACTAGAACATTTTACATAGTTCTTAATTTTATGCTTAGATTTTTTTCACATACTTATAATCAAGCATTCTTTGGAAAAGGATGACATGGGATGTTTTTTCCCCTCCATTTTAGGCTACTGAGTGCTTTCCAGGCCCAATAGCATGATGCCCTGGAGAAGAATTGGTTAAAAATTAAAAGTGTAGCGTGACTTTGTTATTTTCCTTCACTGTACATTCAGTGTCCTCATAAACAAGCAGCTTTCAAGTTCTTAGCTTTGGCTGTAGTCAAGAAAGAGTTGCACTGGGTGTGCTCCTGGATGTTTGTGCTCTTAGCTGCTTGCCTACAGTTAATGAAGCTTATCCTGATATTTCCTCTCATTATTAAGTATGGTTTTCATTGTAGGATTAAGACTATCCAGATCCTAATCTATGATTATGAAACAATAAAGCAGCAGGTCAGGTTATTTGAATGAAGTAGTTTTTCAAGTTTTAAAATTGCTGTGGTAAGGATTAGGATAGGTCCAATGAAACCATTTCACGGGCCATCCTCTCTTGCAGGAAAAATATACCTTGTAAGGCAAAATGAAAAATAGAACATGAATAAAACCATGAGCTAATTCTGAAGTCTGAATTACCTACATCTGATCATAATATGCTAAGAAAAGTGCTGAGCCTCGCTCCTCTCACTAGCTTAGTGAGAGAAAATTCTGTTAATTTATTATTGCCTTACAAATACAGAGGTCTGAGATAATGCCTATTGATGCTGTTTTATGAAACACTAGGTGAAGAAAACAAAGTGCAGCATTGAATTTCAAGGAAGACTAAATATGTGTATATATTTACTGAACTGCAGTTTATGGTTGCACCTTTCTAGTCCCATCTTCACCCAATCTTCAAGGAAAGTAATTCCTAAGTGAAGATCTCACAGGATGAAATATAAATAATAGTCATTATCTTCAACAATTTCTACACAAAGGCCCAGAATAACAAGGTTGTTCATTAGAAATGATAAAACAGTTCATGTTCCATGACTCTATGACCTCCTATTAGCAGCAGCACCTTAGTTTTTAGAACCTGGAAACCATCTTCTTCTGCAGAACACAGGCCAAATCAGAATTTTAGCATCTCAGGGATTCTGAAATGTAAAAAGAATGTTGTGGAGAAAGAACAACTACAAACTGCTGAAGGTGGTCAGAGGGGAATGTGTGGCTTTGACATCCCATTCCTCTCCATGGAAGTAGATGGATTTGAGAGGAATGGAGAGTTGCAATACAAATAATTCTCTTGGATATTATGAAAGCTGAAGTTGCTAACAATATAACTACCGTGCAAGCAAGACAGTCTTTAATTAGTAAATATTAGGAATTGTGGAATTCCAAGAAAATTGAGAAACATGTAAGACTGAATGAGGAGAGAAAGCCCTTTTAAGCATTTTGTCTGATCTTAATATCAAACACACTCCTACAACATTTCAGCAGGTTCTGTTATATTTAAAAATTCAGTTCAGAATCAAAGCTAAAAATCTCCTTTGGCTTCCTTCAGAACACAGATAGTAAGGAAATCAACCCAGAAGCAAATATGGAAAATCAATATCCAGATATTTTTAATGGTATACAGATACTGCCCATGGAATCCAAGCCTTAATTCTCAGAATCCTGTAATTAATGCATCCAAAAATGCTTTTCAAATGATGAAGCAGAAGGGATGTGTGATTGCCTAAGCCTAGGAGAAACAATTAAACCAGATGGGAAAATCAACTGAAAGGGCATACCCATGAAGACTAAAGAATCAGTTCAGCCAAGGAACACAAACAGCATTTAAACAGTTTTTCAAAAGGACAACAGTCTTATTTAAAAAAAAATAATAATGTGATGAAAAATCTCCCGAACAGCTACATGAACTATTGCAAAGGTGAGTTAGTCACACTAAGAAAATACTGAACATTAGTTCTGCTTCTGAATTTGCTCAGTTTCAGCTGCCAAATATTTGATCTTGTTCAGTCTTTCTTTTGCTAGACTGTGGGTTCAATTATGTGGCTATGTTAATAAAAACTATAAAACTAGTAAAATGCTTTTAAGTATAAAATAGCAAAACTCTGAATTGATATTTTTACAAATGAAAGATTCAAGTGAAAGCAGAATAGTAGGTTTTTCAAAAATTTACTGTTTACCTTTCAATAACCCTTTTCAAAAATTATTTTTCAACTCACAATTTACAAAGGCACCGAAGTCTTCTAGGGAGTTTTATCATAAGTGAATTGTTTTGGTACACAAATATTCACTGCAATCTTTTAAATTAGTATTTACTGTATTTTTATTTTGGAATTCATAGTGTTTTCTATTTTTTTCTTGGCTTCAATTTTATCAATTTTAAAACCAGGTTTTTGAGATCAATTAATTTTGAAACAGTCTGTGCACACATCTGTTGAATTGCTCTCCTGAAGCAAAATTCCACTGAGTAAAAATTTCATTCTTCTGTGACACTTGTTCAAGTGTATTATATGAAAATATTTTTTTCTCATTTGGATTTTGTTTTCCTGGCAACTATTTATCTGAGAATTCTTAACATAATGTGCCAGCAACTTATATAAACCCTCAACTAAGAGTACTGAATATTTTTTGTGTTAATTTGAATTTATCTTGGCATCTTGCAATACCATCCAGTGCATTGGCAAACAAATATTGAATGACTTAACTTAGAACGTCCTCCAAATTTTGTTTCTTCTCAGTGGAAATCCCCTGCAAGCTATGTCTAACTTTTGAGACATTACAAAAATGATCAGAAGATTTTTGCAGATGTTTAACATCTTGCATATTACCACATATGTTAACAGGCATCTAATGTTGAGGCTTGTAAGATGGATGTGGAAATAGAGAGCTGTATTTATTTGGAAAGGCATGTATCATGTCCTGGTATAACAAAGTTCAGAACTAATTTCTTTAGACTCAGTTTTTCAGTTGCTTGAAAAAAGCACAAGAAAGCATGCCCTTCAGAAGCTTCTTTTGCCAAAGCCCTACTAAAACAGCTAATAAATAGGATTTCTAGGTCAAAATGCAGTAAAAGATTCAGCTTTACAGGCTTCAGCACAGTGCATGAAGGGCATCTGGTGTACCAGACGTGATGCAGGGCAGCCTGCATGCTGAGCCAGCAGCCACCATGGGTGACAACTTGTCACCAGCTACATTAGAGTTGTATATTACATGTTTTAAAATACTCCTGTAAACAGTAACTGGACTCCTGACTTGCCTAGCATCTTCAGTAAGCTGGCTGTCTGGCCCTCCCTGCTGAGGGACAACTGCTTTGCCCCCTGGGATACCCAGCTCCATAACACAACAGTCTGCCCAGGATTCACTTCTCTAACACAGGCATACAATTTAGACATGATTCTTAAAATCAGGAGTCTGTGTTCCCTTTATGGCAAGCAGAATAGGTGCTTTCAAGGATTTCAGAGAAATTAAATGCCTAAAATACCCCAGAGAAGACAATGTACACACTTGTCCTGCTTCTTTGCTCCCATACATATTTATGTATGTATGCACACAGGGGATCCTAAAGATAAATTTTGCAGCATCTAAGTCTTTTCTTTGCAGTAAGAACTTTCTGGATCCTAAGTTTTTACACTCTGTATATCTGCAAGAGCTTCCTCCCAACAGGTTTCATTACATCTGTTAAACCCTTGTAACATGTCCCTCGTTTGCCATACAGTAATATTAAATGCTGTGCAGCACAAGCCAGTTAGTTGTGTTTCAGCTCTCAGAGCCGCTTCTGTATTTTATACAAAGCTTCTTTAAATTAAAAGGCATTCCAGCCTCTATAGGAAACACAAAGCAGATATGCTGATATATGCACATACAGGGATAAATATCTGAAGGAGAAAGAAGGCAGTATTTGGTTTACTGCTATTCCTTTTCAGATTGAGTTTCTAAGACCATGTCTCAGAAACCACATCTCAGATCATGTCTAACCTGTGGAATCCAGGAACGCTTCCCAGCTTCCAAATCTTAATGTGTGTCTGTCATGCTCTGATGTGGAGTCAGGGTCATAGGCCAGATCCTTCCTCCTATACCACTGGCAAGGTGTACTTGCTGTCTTCTACTACCACTGGAAAAAAACTAAGCATGCAGGCCAAAATCAAGGTACTGGTGGAGTCCCCATTCAGGAAACTAGAAGGCCATGGGTGGAGTCCCCATTCAGGATGTCAGGACATGCCACAGAGGACCTGCCTCACAGTACAAGTGCAAACTTAGGACCTTTAGACACAAGAAAGCCCTGTAATCCACTCCTGATGGGTCTTGGCACAAGTGATCCTGGATCTGCTCAGGCTGGGCTAGTTTTTAATGCACCCAGAGGGAGAACGGGAAGCAGCCAAGGAAAGCCACATGAGCGGATATTTAGTGAGCTGAAGGGAGGGAAGGCAGTTTTGTACTGCTCTTGGCAGCCAAGCTCCCTCTTGAATCTTGTCCACAGTTTCTGAAATGTGTTTAATTTACCTTTTGTGTGAGAGGTGCTGGAATGTGAAGGAAGGATGTTGGTTCTGCAGCACTGGACACTAGCACACACGCCACCGCAGATCGCAGAACAGATGCTTCTCTGAGTTCATGAACTGGAATCTTCCATTACTGGACATTGTTGCTACACTGTCATCACCTCTACTGCTGCCATGCTGCAGTTGGGTGAGAAGTTCATCTAGCTCAATAGTTTGCATCCAAATTCTGGCCCTGACCACATCCTGAGTGGGTGGATGTCACAAAAATGGCACCCTGGTCTACCCTCATTTCTTCCACTGAGCAGCAGTTCAGAGGCTTCGTGATTTGTAGGTTGCTACTAGTTCAACTAATCACCATAATTTCTACTTTAGGTCTTGCAATGACTCTTAACAAGTTCCATGACCAATTCTGCACTTTGTGAAAGTGGTTTTCATTTCTTGGTTATTATTTATCATCTTTCTCCTGGAAAAGATGAATAACAACTACTGCTAACGCAATGAGCAGCCTTGGCACCAGACACTTAGATTCCAGACTTGAGGGTCTGATGAAAACCTCAGTGAAACTATATCAAGAATCTTTCCAGGGTAGTTTTACCTAAAGTCTAAATGCAAGTCATACTGCACTCCTAGAATCCCATAGACACATAATCCTATTTAGCCCTTTACTAATGATTAGCAAAAAGCTCTACAAAATCTACTTATTTCACAATCCTAAACTGTTTCCATTGCATTCCCAGATGTCAAATTCCCTCTACATTCCCAGTGCAGGAGCCAAACTCTTCGGCTTCTCTCTTTGACAATTTCTGCTGTGCACAGAGAGACGCGTGATTATAAAAATCTGTGGTGGCTTAACTGAATATGAAAGTAGGACAAAGATAAAATAACATGAATTATTAACCATTAATTCAAGGAAAATCTAGCACAGTGATAAATGGTGCCTAATCATGGATGTGTTAAGTTATTGCTGAAATATAATGCCTGGGGTAGCACAATAAGGAGAGCTGAAGAAAGATCAGCACTACAAGGTCATTTAACTCAATTAACATACTTCCATTATCATAGTTAGTAAAAGTAAACAGTAGTTGTTTCTAAATATCTCATTTTTATACTGTCTATGTCAATACTTGCTATACTGCTCAAAACCTAAGACCCTGGAGGCATAGGATTACATCAACTTCTCAGTTGTTATTTTCTTCTCCTCCTAAAGCAGGCTTTAAAAAAGGAGACTTGAAGAAAGCTCATCAAAACCCTCACAAGACAGGAGACAAACAAACCCATTGTTTTTTTTTATGCCATGACTTTCAGAAAACCTCCTGAGTGTTTTTGTTTTCTGCGTTTAATTACAGAAGTCAGAAATACTGGAACAGAGGCTGTGTCAATGACCAAACTTATGAGTCAAATTAACAAACAGTAAATTCATCACAACAGATGAATGTGTACAGATGATGTAGCTCTACATAAACAGAAACATATGGGGGAATAAAAGATAATATCTGCAAGGAGATGATCGGTATGGGCAGTTTGTAAGGTTCAGGAAGGCAGGCGGCCTACAGGAAGACTGGGGAGAGTCTGTTTACAAAGGCCTGCAGTGACAGGATGAGGGGCAATGGATTTAAGTTGGGAAAGGGCAGATTTAGATTGGATATTTGGAAAAAACTCTTTACAATTCTTTACAGAGTGGTGAAGCACTGGAACAGGTTGCCCAGGGAGGCGGTTGAGGCCCCTTCCCTGGAGAAATTCAAGACGAGGCCCTGGGCAACCTGGTCTAATTGGGGGTGTTCCGGCTGACTGTGGGGGGGGGTCGGACTAGATGACCTTTGGAGGTCCCTTCCGACCTGGACCATTCTATGTTTCTATGAAAAGTGCTCAGAAAGAAGGATGTTCTGGCACAAAGTTAAGGGGCTATGGATAGCTTTCAATGCAATACCAGCACTAACCCCAGTCTCATCTCTGTGTTCAAACAGCAAATTCATTGGCACATGCACCTCACTGAGGATATTTATGGCATACTCTGCAGACACACACAGCCAAAGAGGTCACGTTTTGAACTTGTAAATTATTAACGCATTTTACATTTTAAATAAACCTGCAGATTTATTGTACAACAGTACAGCCATGTGCCTTTTTAACCAAAAGCTCAGCATCACACAACACTTTAATCTTCCATTTAAACATACACAGTCCTACAACACAGCTCCGTTCAGCTAGGAAAGCTACATAATGAATTCATTTACTGAGGACCCTGGCTATGCTGTTCTTAAGGATGTTAGCAAGAACAGTGGCAGTGGTTCTGGTGTTGTAACATTTAATCACTTTAACCTGTTCTCAGCACAGTAATAGCAAACAGTTATCTAGAGCAAAATGGAGACCATTTAAGGGACACTACATTTAATCGCAAATGCATGAAATAGTAGACCAGAGGATCTCACACACTTAATACTTAAGTAAGGATTAGAAACTTGTTTTGAGATCACTTTGATGTAATGTCTTCACTAACCATGCCACACAATCCACCACACAGCAAGACTGGATGCATAAAAGGCATAGCACCATGTACTAACATTGCTAGGGTTGAAATTGTTAGGTTTGGAAGGGGGAGAGCAGGGTGTTCTGTGCAAATATACACTTGCATTATTACATTAGTTTACAGGTCAGAAACACTCCTGTAAGCCATTTGCCCACATGCCAGCAGGCTCCTGTTTTAATTTGGTTTTATATTGTTTGTTTTAATTTTATCTGGGTCAGTTGAAAACAGTACCATTACTTCCAGACACAGTGCGGGTTTTGTGCTACATCTTAGCCTTTCAAATTGTCATAAACTCCCAAGCTGGTGTAACTGAACACCCTTTATGAATGCCACAAGTTTTTACCAAGACATGTTCAGATACGATTCTTCATTTGGCATGGGGATTCCTCATGGCAATGGAGATTCAAAATTCAACACAGTTTGATGACTTATAGCAAGTGAAGTTCCCCTGAAGTTTGGAATTAAATATCTGTGACCCAAATGAGCTACAGGTTACATAGCAATTTCTTGATCACAGAAAGTTTATGCCACTTTATTGCTGTTCCATTTATCAATATGTGTCAAACCTTAGGCCTGTTACTTTAAAGGATCAAGTGCTGTTTTTACTAAAGAATTTCAAATTCTCAACAAAACCTGTGTTCAGTAGATTTTTAAATACCCAAAGGAGGTAAATTTGGATCCTACTCCTTAACAGGTGATTTTTCACTTACGGAGGGACCATGATAGTGCATTGTTGGCTACTTCTGAACGATACTAAAACTCCTACAGCATCAACTAAAATAATATGCTAATCAAAACAGAGACAGTGATAGTAAAGAAACAGAGGAAGGAAATCTGTATTAAACATCTGATCTTGAATTAAAATAGACCAGCAATAGTGTGTAAGTTTTCAAACAGATGAGATGTTTAGCTGCTATCAGATAGTATACTAGCAGTGCTTTCAGAAGAATTATACCAAACTTGCACCCACTACACTTCACATGTATTCTCCGACTCTGGAAATTTCACTCATCTTAGACAAAATACTAAAGCAAGTCAATTCAAGTATACTAAAAAGGAATGAGAGAAAGACGGATCTTTGTAAACCATATTTGCTTTTTTCATCATCTTCAAGTATTTTGGGAAAATTTCACCATACTGAAAAAATTCTCACATATATCTTGCCTCTAGCTTTAGATAAAACTAACTGGAAGAAGAAACAAAGTTGGAAATAAACCATTGTTAGCTTGTGAGACTAAATGCATGTCCTCAGTGGACTTCCAGTTCATTTTCTAAACTGCAACGTTTTGGTAGATTTTGTTGTTTTGGTGAACATATGAACTTTTGGTTGATTATCTAGACACCACTGACACATGTAAAGATTGTTGAAAATGTGATTATCATCTAATTAAAACAGACATCACCTGAAACAATATTTTCTTTCTTGCTGTAAAACACAAGCAGCATATTAACAAGATGCACAAGCTCCTCTTCTGAGCCCATTCATAATTTTTCCTTTGGTTAGTAAGTAATGAGAAATAATTAAAAACTGATCTTGAAATATCATTAACAGTTTAAGAAATAAAGCTCTGCTATTTCCTGAATTGATTCCATGCCATCTTTAATAAAGGAGCTTATGCAGATCCCTTCTGCTTACTAAAATGAAGTCAGCTCATGTTTCCTACGTAGTTAAATAGCCCCAACACCAGAGACATACGAAATATTATACTGAACTTTAATCTTTGCAAAACATCATTACACCACACACTGTTATTATAAATCTTTTCAATAACATCCATTATGTAACTCAGTAAAGAGCACTGTCTACTACTAGGTACTGTCAAATATTTCTGGCAGTATTCGGAATTGACTACAGCATATTTTTTAAAATTGAGAGTTAACCTACATGTTCTGAACTTGCAAATAACACACAACAAATTGTACTTCCATATAGGCTGCAGAGACATTCACTCATTTTTTCGTGATTTGTATATAAGAGTAAATTTTCCATAACATTATGAAAGAAAATTAATAACTTATATAGCTAGGATGCTAGTAGTTATTTATAATCATATTAATCAAAATATGACTGAAAAATTCAAAGTTGATTATTGCGAAGTGCACAAAATCTAGAATATAGGGACCTTTCACAGTACATTATACTAAGTCAACATATAATAGAATAAAAGTTGTAAAGCCAAAATCTTCATTTAAAAATTTAGTGTTTCTGACATCATCTTCCACCATTCCATCAACTCTTCTTTCTCCTCTTCTTGTCTTTCAGACAATGACTCCAGTTCAAAATCAACCTAAGTAAGGGAAGAAATAAAAAAAACATTGGTAAGATTTGCAGAGAGAGAAAAGTGTAGGCTTGTAAGAGTCATTTATTGAAAGGAGGTGTTTAACACAAACATGGGGTTTAGGGATGTACCTTCCATTTTAGATTTATTCCAAAGTCTCCCAGGGCTGATTTAAATATATGCAATACTAGCATATCGGTACAATAAGCTTATCTACAAAACGCACATAAATGAGCAATTTTTCCAAAAGAAACCAGACATTTGTCTGGTTTTGACTTGTGTAAGCACATATTGTCAAAAAATATAGGTTAATGAAATAAAATTTTAATAATAGCCAGCCACAAAAATCTTCTAGTATATAAAAAAAAGTATCATCCTCGTATTGTTGTCCAACAACTAGCAATGCAGACCTCCAACATATCAAAACACATATTCAATTTTGTGCCATCAAGAAGATCTAGGGTGTTTTTCTGACACACAGAAAAATGTGTTAGCGTAGTATATCCTAACATATGATACACAATGAAGAAATAGGCATTCATTCATGTTAAGAGTGGAATCCACACCTGGACAAAGGATGAATTAAAAATGTTCCTGAACTCTTAGGTGCAGTCTAGGTTTTATTCACTATATATGTTGGCCATCTACACAAAACTCCATAGCTCCATAAACCGTCTTTCTGCAGAGAGCTGAACAGTGGTTTAAACCTATGTAGGTAGTTACTTGACAACTTACATTAATAATACCAAGTCTCAATGAAAACAACCTCTCTTACTTTTTATGTTGTGCTATCTAAAGATATTCTGCAATCTTGTGTCTGATTGGCTATTCACACACCAACCAATAAAAAAAATAATAAGTATCTCAGTATTACCCCCTCTGTGTCTTTTCACTTTAAGTAAGACCAATAGGAGATTAAATGAGTTTACAATGATATTACTCAGTTGCTTGTGCAGCAAGCACTAGAAGATCAGATTTACAGTCTGTCTTCTAAATTGGTGTGTTCTGAAACACTCCGAAAAATCACCTCCTGCTTATATGTACACCACAAAGGAAAAAAAAAGAAAAGATACTTTTTAAAATATATATATAATAAATGATAAATCAACCTACACAGGAGCACTTACCACAACTGCAGGGCTAAAGGGCACAGCCACTTTTTTAGTTATTGCTAGATAGCCTGGTGCTGAGGCTGTAAGTTTGTAATTTCCAGGCACAAGCAATCTCCAGTAATCGCCATCCTTGGCTGTAGAGAAAAAGAAAACAAAAAAAATCCAAATAAATATGCATAAAACTAATTACACAGCTAATAAAAAGGGACCATGCATATAGTCAGAGTCTTTTGTATTCCTCTCAGCCTTTTCCTTTTGTCTGTCTGTAAGGATTCTCCTGTAAGGACTGTATAAATATATCATTACAGATTTTCTTCTTTTCGGGTAAACAAAACACAGATTTAAAGTCTGAAACTGTGCTGTATCCCCCATGAAAGATTTTGCTTCTGCTGAGGCTGAAGGTTCTCCAGCCCACTGAAGAAAAGGACAATATGGGACATTATTCTCCTTCAGAAGCACCTCCCAGCCAATGTACAGATCCTTTGAAGTGGCTGAGTTTGTTTGCAATGCAATGTGAATTCTTAATGTCCCTCAGTATTCTGAAAACCCAAATGTAAACACATTTTATTATCCTCAAATTTAAATAAATAGGACCACCTTTCTAAGTTTAATTTGCAGAGAAAGCTATAAATCATCATTTCCTAGAAAATTCCACATGTATCAGTCCTAAGGCATAATTGCCTAGATGGTTCAGTATCCAGGGAATGTCTAATGCTTTTTTTTCAGTCTTTTTAGCTAAACAAAGAAATGAAAGTTTGATCCACTCAGGTCAAAGAAAGGCCCCTATTGAACTAAGTGTTACTGCAGATCATCTTGTTCAGTCACAGAATAGAAATACATCATCCTCCTGTCTAGAAATGGCTCTCTCCTATTTCACTCAGACTCACCAGAAGTGAGAATCATCTAATTCGTCACAGACTAACATTCTGATTTTCGCTATCTCCAGAAAACATTGCAAGGCTGTTCTAAAGGTCAGTTAGCAATCCATTTAAAAGACTTGGCCATGCTCTTACTGCTAGTTCCTTATACGCTTTTTCAGCACATCTGCAGCTACACAGGGCACAGAGGGAAACATTTCTTAAAAGTCTACAATTCACACGGTCAAAAAATGTCAGTAGTCGGTCCAGTTGTTCCCAGACTTTTCATAAAACAAAAAGGAAAAAAATACTGCTGCAGAACTACGATAATGATCTATTCTAATTCCTGGCACTGGAAGAAAGCTGAATTTTAGCTCATGAACAAAGGAGCAGGGGAAAAAAAGCCAAGGAATATTTATCCCTCTTTTTGAATGTGCTAATATTCAAGTACTTGTTTTCCTCACTGTTTTTAAAATACATTACTTGCAGGCTTTTCACACACAACAATGTAAGAAGATTCATGAATAGATGCTTTTTTGTACCAAAGAAGCACAAGCTGTAGTACTGTATGCATCACTCACTCATATTTCAAAATGCCTCTTTGCGCAGCTTATTCACTTTTTATTATCCCTGAAAATGTATTTCCTCTATACATTTTTGCTTCTTATATACAGTGAAAGAAGGTGGCTAACACAGATTGTCCTCCTGCTTGACAGAAATGTTGCAGGTGATGTGAGAACAAACACAAATCGAAGCCAACTGAAGGGTCTACCAATCCTGTTCATAGTATACTGCATCTCTGTAACAGTATAGTAAGACATATAATTGAGAAAATTACTGTAATGTAAGCTCATGCATAAACCAATGATATTTTATCATTGTTTTTCTAATTAGTATCTTGTGCAAACAAAAAAAAAATGTTATTCATGATAAGAAATCATGGGTCTCCAGGAAAGACAGCAAGATGGCACAGTGCAAGCTACCTTTGAATTCATTCCTAGAATAAAGCACACCGCCACCAAAGAGGTGACATACAATTTTCTGTGAAAATCAATGTGATATTCTCCTCTTTTTACAATCACCCTTCTAAAAAAAAAAAAAAAAAAAAAGAGTCACATAATTGTAAACAGCAGAGAGAACTTATCTTTGCATGAGAAAGTTATGTAAACTGAAAATCTGTCAAGAATTTACATACCAAAAAGTATGATCACATCATAAGCAATATAACAGTTTTAGACTACAATTTAGCCCCCAAACTCAAAACAGCACTGCTGACAGGACTTTAAATCCTGGCAGAAACACTACTTTCACCACAAATCAGAAGGCAAACTAAACATGAATAACCAAGAGCTACCAGAACCAATTCACATCAGAAATCTGTGAAGTCCAACCAGTCTCCAGCTACTTTGCGAGCAAAATATAAGAGAAAGATTCATGAAATCCTGCAGGCAACAAGCTTCTTGAGGCACAACATGCTTTCCTGGATTCAAAACTGTGCTCCCTTAAGGCTTCAGCTAATAAGATCTGAAACAGCTCCAGGTGCCAAGCAGAGGGAGAAGCAGTATATTCTAGCACTTCTTGTTTTGACGAGGTACAACACTCACCTGATGTAATGTCATGGCTTATCCCTTCCACAGAAATTGTAGCATTTGCTATTGGATTGCCCTGAAGATCTTTAACAAACCCCTTAACTCCTCGATGAATCTACAATAAATAGTAAAATCAGCATGGGAGAACACTGGAAAATTCTTAAGAAAAGATGGCATTTTTGTCAAGGAATTATCTATTAATATATCTAAGGATGAATATTATGGATACCACAGTCTACATGCCAACAACTATCATGAATAATTACTGAACTTCATAATGGAACAAACAGTGAAGAGGAAAAATAGCTCAGCTGGTAGTTATACTAATTTCTCTCTGAAATGCAAGCATTTCTCAGAAATGTGCAGCAAATCACAATACATGCGAGTGCTGACTTGAAAGTCTTTGTCACTAGGGATTAATGAATGTGCTGAAAAGCTTTGAAAGGCAGCCTAAAAAATATATTTTTTTAAAATTTCATCAGCTGTAAGGATTTAGGGACAATAACAGACATAACTGCTTAAAAGTGAAATATTAAGGTTGAATACAGGCACTTGGATTTGGTGGGTGTGAGATGCTTGAGTTCTCTACTGTACATTGAAAACATTCAGGTTTTAGATCTAGGACCACATAGAGTCACAATATTCCCCACTCCCACTCTCTGTGAGGGAAAGGCAATGGTGGGTCATGTCCTAGTTTCTTTTTGCCTCTTAAGGCAGCATACTCCAGGCAACAGTTCCAGCAGTAGCCAATCTGCCTGTTCCCAGCATATATGAAATAAAAGCGGCGATTTGGCAGCAGTGTGTGGAGAGGCCAGTCCTCCTGGTATTTCTTAAGTGTAGTCTGAATGCAGAGTGAGCTCCTCAGAGGCAAGAGGCTAGGATCAACTACCTTTTCACAGACTGAGATAAGGAGCTCCCAATGCTGGGAAGAATGGGACGATCTGAACCTGTGCAGAGATACACCTCGTTCAGTGCTTAGAAATTAAGCACGGAAGTACTGTGGAGTTTAGGCTTCTCTCTGATTCTGTGGCATTTGAAAAGACTAGTGGATTGCACATTTTATTTTGAGATTTTGATGTTCCCCTTTACAAATCTATATGGTGTATTCAGCTCCTATAATTTAGTTCACCAGATGACTCTAAGTTACACTGTGGGAGAAGCCTGACACAGACTGGCTTAGAAAAGCAGAAAGTACATATCTGCCCTGTCCTCAGCAATCACGGGGAACTGGAGCATAGAGCTGGAGCTCTTATCCTGCAGGAGGATAAAAACCAATGCCAGATAGACCATCTGAACTTCATGGATAAAGCCAGCAGCTCCGCGGGAGCAAAGGATGTTGGCAAAATAATCTTTTACACATTAGTAATTTTGAAAATGCAGTGACATCATAGTTTTCCATGAGTCAAAGGAAATTAACCCATGTGCAAAAGGAGCTGAACGATTTAAGATGGATCCCATAATAAATGGGTAAAATCCTGCAGGGAAGATACAGCTTTTACCTCAGCCCACATATAACTTACTAACAGAAGGGTAGAACTCAAACATTTCAAATATTTCAGATTTCTGGCTAATGAAAGCATTTCTAGAGAAATAAATTCCTAAATAAATTCATGTATCACTTGACCAGCTCTGCTAACAAAAGTATGTTTCTGACTTCACAATTCCAGGTATGCAACCATTAATGATATCAGATATATTCTTGATCTTTAACTATAATATCCAGGTTTCAGAAATTCAGAACTCCCACACAGTTTGGAAAAATCAACAAACACAACAAAAAAAATCCTAGCCCCAAAACCACACACAGGTCTATTTCAGGAGTCTTAACTCCTAACACCCCATTAGCACAAGTTTATCTAAACCCATGACTACGTTGACTACACTTTACAGTTCTAACTAGATTTGCTATGGAATTTTTAATAGAATCCTCATACAGGCAGCTCTACGTTGAATATCATCAGCTCATGCAATCAGAGAGCAACGCAGTATCAACAAAGCCAGGTTTAGAGACGTCCCCCAATGTTGCACTGAACTGACAGGCACCTACAGTCTAACCAACAGGGTCCCTGTACAATCAGAGTGATTCACCTCATGTAGAGGGCAATCCATCTCCTTTCAGTACACACACCAGTGCTGGAGGGGATGAATTATACACCGGTAATGTGTGTTTCTTTTCATTTATGAAGCCAACACAAATCATATAAATTAAATGTCTGTATAACAGCTTAAGGTAAGGTAAGATAAATTCCGTGACATCTTTCTTCTTTTCCACTCTTCCATATGCTTAGAAAGATCAGACAGGATTTACCCCCTTAGAGACATGTAAGAATTACGAAGCATTAATTGAATTAATATGAAATTTTTAATTAGATGTTTACACAGCACAAAGTCTAGAGTTTTGCCATCCTTTTTTGTTACCTGCTCAATGTAATTGATAAGGGAGTTCTTGTTGTCCTCCCAGTAGCCCTTCAGAGTTTCTTCAGGTGGGAATTTTTCACAGCTAAGCTCCACTGTGATTTCAAAGCAGTTGCTGCTGAGGTAATTGAAATCCTGCATTCCTGCAATGCCAGAAAAGAGACTTAGTGATACATTTTGCATGGTTCTGAGGAAAACAGAGTAAAGGGGAGAACGGGAGATGCTTTTGGGAGAGAGATTTATAAAGACTGGCCAAAAATTTGGCTTTTTTTCACTAGAGATATAGGCTTTCAGCTTGTAAGATTTTACAAGAAAAGCATCCATTTGCTAAAGAATATAAAAAATATAAAGAATATTATTTTGTCAAGCTTCTCAGCACAGATTCCAAATATTTATAATATTCTACCCCCCAAAAAATATAACAGCAAACTTCCTATAAACTTAATTTACAAGGATTTTTTTCCCATTATTAGGGTAATTTCCCACTCAACAAAAACCTCTGCAAAATTAGTAACCAATACATTAAGAGAAATATCATTATTAATGCAACTTTAACCATAAGAATTTAAAAATATATAGAGTGGCATCATCACTAGGAATAAAAACTTGATGCACTCTCTTACATTTCTGAGCCTCTACACTTCCTGCATTGGCTATGGTCTCAAATCAGTCAATTGATAACCAAAGGGGTTTCCAGTTCTGTAACTGGATCAATCAGCTGGAGAGGGACTGTGGCTATCCCCAGGAGGGTTATAAATATATTCTTTGCAGAAGCTGATGTAGAATTAGATTTTTCCTTCCCAGTCTAGTTAGGTAGCAGTGTCAGTGGGTTCTTAAATGGAGGGTTGAAAAGGAAAATGCCACCAAGCATTTTGAGTGACCCATGGAGGTCACTGAGGGATTTAGAAGTGCTTCAAACACAGCTAAATCATTCAGCCCTATGTTACCACATGCAAGCTACACGTGAGGCTAATATGAGAGACTAATGCAGAGAGTCACTCTAATATGAGAGACTAATAAAGAGACTAATGCAGTCTCTTTACCAAAGCGCTGGTGCTGCATATTGGTCCAGAAATGTCCAGAGAGCTGATGTCATACCCAAAAGGGAACACTGAGGGCAGCAAACAGATTGAGTCAGGTGGGATTTTGCCAACACATTAGGGTGAATCTATTTTCAGTCAAACAGGCAACAAGACTCCTAACTACTGATAGGAACAGGGACTTTTCAGATTCCTAAGAGAACCTTTTGATTTCTAAGCCTTTTATAAAATGGCTGAAAAATGAGAACACAGAAGGCAAAGATGCTCTTGGGAGAGATGTCTCTGATGTCCCACCACGAGAATGCAGAATGGACTATCCAGCAGTATGCATTGAGAGAGCAGCAGAGTCATGAGTAAAATCCTGACAGCAGTGCTGACTGCCAGGCATTTGTTCCAGACACTAGATAATTTTGTTTTTCTTTAGTTTTGCCTTTCTTCTACAAGAAAGAAAGAAAAAATCCATGAATAGAACTGGGAACTGAGGGACATGATGTAATTTTACTGGGGTGCAAATAACTCTTGACCATTACTGGTCCAGTTCTCTGGAAGTCTCTCCCTCCCTCACATCTCCCAAAGCAAGATAATACTCAGGGGTGCCCTAGTTTCTCAAGGACAGAATAAAGAAGTAATGTATTTTCCACTTTTGTACACAATGCCCATATCCTATTATTTGTTTCCCAGCTCCTCGCCTGGGCTGCAGTTTATATTTGTTGCTTCTGAAATAATTTGGCTTGCATCTCTGAGCTACAGGTTGTGATCTGAAACTCTGGGACAGAGAGTGGGGTGAAGAAAGCTTAGATCTAAACTGTGGCCACTACATCTGTAATCTGAAGGACATCAGGCTGGCTACATGTAATTAGCACTTCACCTGCTCGTTCAATATGGCAATTAGGTGCAACATCCAAGAAATCGACACGTATCAAATGATTTATTCAACATTGTGGGAACTTTGCTGCCACTGGTTAAACTCTCTAACGGCCCTATTCCTCCTTGTTATGCACATGGCATACATCACCTGCACACACAGTGCCACACTCCCAAGCCTCTCATTTAAACAAAGGATAGCACAAAACCAACTTTCCTATACTTTAATAGGGACCACTTTTGGAAGATCAGAAAGGTTTAGCAGGCCTCAGATATAAATGTCCTTCCCTGCTGACCATGAGCAGGATTTTTCTTTGAAACTGAGCAACACAAACACTCCCTTGTTGCACTGCTCCGCTGTCCTGAAGTATGACAGTGTCTCCATAATAGTACTCAAATAAAGAAGCTTAGAATATGGTACAAAATTAACTTCTTCAGCTTTTTGAAATGGGAACTCCAACCTTCACAAAGTGGAGTGGCACCCAGGCATCAGAATCACTCAGACTTTGAATTACAAGCTACAGCACTAAGCTAGTTCAGCTTCTGCACATATAAAGACAGTAACTTTTAGCAGGACTGGATGAATTTGAACACTGTGCATAATAGAGAGAGTATGTACCTCCTCCTGCACACATATAAAATCCTAAAAAAAATTACCTAACATTCTTCCAAAACTGGTAACATGAAAGAACAAATTAATTGAGTGCCAAGACTGATTTAAGAGTAACTGAAAATAAAAAGACACTTAAACAATAGCCTAAAAGTACAGCAACATAGGCTGTTTTGAAATGCTATTTTTGTAATGACACAAATCTGATTAGACTCAGGTGACTCTGTAATGTCAGAACACGCAGAATAGGCATGTAACTAGTTAGCAATTCATTGCTATCTGCTCTTCTCATTTATATTTCCAAATAGATGTTCCACACAAAAGCTACATTAAAAAAATATTATCAATGTTGAAAAGTTACACACTCAACAGCTAAGGAAATGACAAAATAAAAGCTGTCTGTGCAAATTTAATTTGGCTTTCTTGTGCATAAGTCAAATCATTAATTACATACTGATAGGGAAAATACCAGAGTTAAAAATACCATGGATTTTATGCGAAGGCTTGTTTTTTCCCAGGGTCTGGTGCCTCAAAAGACCTTTCCTGAACACAGAAAAAATGACCTCTTTGCTTACAGCTCTCTGAAAAACCTGCGAGGATCAACTAACTACAGATAGGGGTCTGGAGCACAAGCCTTATGAGGAGAGGCTGAGGGAGCTGGGGGTGTTCAGTCTGGGGAAAAGGAGACTGAGGGAAGACCTTATTGCTCTCTACAACTACCTGAAGGGAGGCTGGAGAGAGGCTGGGGTCGGTCTCTTCTCCCAGGTCACAGATGATAGAACAAGGAGTAATGGCTTCAAGTTGCGCCAGAGGTGGTTCAGGTTAGATATTAGGAAATATTTATTTACTGAAAGGGTTGTCAGGCATTGGAATGGGATGCCCAGGGAGGTGGTTGAGGCCTCCCTGACTCAAGGGATGTATTCAAGAGACAAGTTGACATGGTGCTTGGGGATATGGATTAGTGTTGGGTTGTGTTGTTTTGGGTGTGGTATAGAGTTTGTGTGGGGGTTCTTTTGTTCGTTTGTGGGGGTTTTGTGGGGGTTTTGTGTTGTTTTTTTTATTGTTTGTGGTTTTTTTTTCTTTGGTTGGACTAGATGATCTTAAAACTAGATGATCTTCCAACCTAGTGATTCTGTGACAAATAATATAAAACAAAAGTAACAGGCATTATGGTCTCATATTTAGCACAAAGACAATGTTGGAGGAGCTATTTTGTCCCTGATCCACAGAAGAAGGTAGCTAAGCAGGTAACAGTGAGAAAAAACTCACAGAAAAGTATATTAAGAGACAGAAGTGTCAAATATTCCCATACATCACCTGCTCTCTCTACCTCAAAACCCGAAATTGCCATCTCACCTGAGGTTGATAGAGAAATTCTGGAGCTTGACAAGAGAGAAGGACTGAACATGAATGCAATGGAGGGTTCATCTTTACTTCCAATTTGAGACAAGGGCTGCTACCAGACTTCTGCCACCAGACATTCAGCCTTACTACTGAAAGATCCCAGGTATTCAGAAAAATGTGGGCAAAAGAAACCCATGTTCAGACAAGATAGCCACCCATATATTATCCCTGCATACTGAGAAACCAATGAGGACTGCTGCTGACCCACCATGTAGTGCTGTCTTTTACAGAAGGTAGAAGTTCCTGTGGGTGAGTGATATAGAAGAGATTGATGCAGCACAACTGTAGGCACCCTAATACTCTTTATAAGGCAACAGAAACTTCAGTAATTTATCAGAAAAAAATATCAGCCCTTCCTAGATCAGAGCTTTTGGTCTGAATAGATACTGCCCAAGGCAGCATCTATGAGAGCTCAGCCTTTCTCATTTAGCTTGGCTGTCCTCTACTCTCTCTTTTTTCCTCCTGTCACCACTGTTCTGATAAAGTCACACACCCCTTTCTACATCAAACATAGCTCCAGTACCTATTCTCACCTTTTTTTTATCTCTATTACCAGTCACATTGCTCCAGTTTTCCTTCTTTTTCTGTAAACAAGTCATCTTTTTTTTTTTTTCCTCCATTCAGCTCAGGAAGATCACAGAGGGAGCCCTGGTTTGAGGTAAAACCAAACCAATTCTGTGTTCTGTAATTTTACATTTTAGTTAGGCCTCCTCTAACTCTCTGAAATTAATGGCATATTGTAGAGAATGCTCATTCTCAGGATGATAAGGCTAATGTTTGTGCTAATGCCAAGGAGTGGTGTGCAGAGAGGCTCTTATTGCTGTAACAACCAAGGTCAGCCAATTTTCATTATTTGGCCCTTAGAGGGTGGGAAATGGAAAAGCGTAGAGGGGTCACACCTGTGGGGAGGAACAGACAGGACAGGTGACCCAAGCCTGACCAACAGGGTATTCCGTCCCATCTGCCCCATGCTCAGTATAAAAGCTGAGGGATCAAAGGGTCAATCTCTCTTCCTGCAAGGACCATCATCTGAAGAGGACCCTGTCTGTTCATCGGCCTTTGATCCCGACCCATGTGTTCCTGACTCCAGAGGTGGAATCCATTTCCCATCCATCTCTGAGTCCAGTCTGGGACTTCCCCAGTGCCTGCCAATGACGGGACTGTCATCCTGGGAGCTTGATACAGTTTTGCATATATTGTATCTATTTCATTATTATCTTATTTTTTATTTTAATATTAATTCTTCACTAAAGTAGTTTAGTTCATTCTAAACTTCTGTATCTCCTTATCTCTTCCTCTCCTCTCTTCTGGGGGGAATGGGGGGGTGGAAGGGCCATCTGTCAGTCTGGTTGCAGTGATTTCAGCTGAAAACACGACACGGGGATCTGAGCCTAACCTGTAGATAACCACAGGACACTAAGCTACTCTTCCTGTCACAGGACCCAGAACAGCCCACTTTAATCCAAAGGTGAAAAGAAGCCTCGCCTTGACTCTGAACTAGAGCAGATACCATGGAGACAAAGTCTTCAGAGAGTTACTCTTGATAAATTCTAAACTCTGGTAAGGATATACAATGAAATACTTTTCCTAAAGCAATACAAATGACTTTTCAATAGCTTATACCACCGCTAACTTTGAGTGTGTTATCGTATGGGTAGCAAAAGGTCACTGATACAACAGATAACTTACATACCACATTTCAGTTTCCAGACAGAAAGAAATTTTCACTTGAACTAAGCAATGCTTAGTTATTTTTCCTTAGCACTAGACATGGAAACAACAGAACTGCTTTTGCTGAATTATTTTTGTTTTTCTTAAGTCAGCCTGTGGCAAACATTACCATGGAGGTTTTTTTTCGAAAGTCACAGCTTGCCAGTTGATATCTGTACTTGGGAAAAAAAACTCAGACTCATGCTGTCCAAAGAATGTTGTCACCTCTCAATTTTTTTATTATTTGTATTATATTAGGATCATAGATCCTGGTTAGAATTAGGATTTCTGTCCAGTAACTTTGGTACAAATACATGAGAAAAAGGAAGAGCTCACTTGGGGATTTTGCAGTTTAACTTAAAATAAGATCCAAAAGGAGGAAGTAATTTCAACTTTCCAGCAAGTTTTTCCAATGGAAAAATGTGCCTTTGGCATATACCGTTTAGTCAGAATCAAAGCATTTCATCAAAACAACGGAGAGATTTTTATAACTTTTTCCTAAGGAAAAAGAAGCTGAAGTTAAATATGTCCATATTTTTATAGTTAATACTTCATTAAGATAATTTCTGGACTGAATTGAAACAAAAATTAACTATTAAACCTCACAATGTTTTGTTTATGTTGAGGTTTTTTCAAATTATGCAAACTCTGTTTTGTCAAGGGTGTTTTAATAGTTCCAAATTGAAGTCTGTTGAAAGCTTCACACAAAGGGAAACTTTTGCTTTTTAGTCATATGCAGAAATGTCAATGATTTAGTTCATACCCAGTCCCTGGTACCTGTTGTACTACAGCAGAAGAAGCACATGCTGCTCCTGTAAAGATTAAGCATAACACATCTAAGTTTAACCAAGTGATCGGTGCCTGTATGAGTGCTACCAGTCTTTGTTCTCCTTCTAATTTCTTCATACAAGATTCATTATTTGAATTAATTAATTCATTGAATTCTGTCATCTCATGATCACTGCAGCCGAGGCTACCCTTGAACTTGACATTTCCAGCCAGCCCCTCCTTGTTGGTAAGGACAAGTTCCAACAGGGATCCTTTCCTTGTTGGTTTCTCGATCATTTTGTTGTGAGTTATCTTGCTCTGATTTAGCCTTAACCACACCAAACATTGTAAATAACCTGGTGGTATTCCGGTCTGTAATTAAACCAGTGAAAACTCAAGCTTAAAACAACCACCAGTGACACTGAACACACACGCAGTGGGGCTTACCTCCTGGCACACTGTACCATGCACCACCATTAGTTGTTCCATCCACAAAGCTGCTGTCATCATCATTTTTACGACAGGGTGGTCTGTTTGGATCAGACATAGCAGGATTAAAAGAAGAATAACTGCGAGCCAGGCTCTGAAAAATAGCATCATCGGGGCAGGAGCTGTACTCATGAGCACTCCCTAGGGAGGAAAAAAAAAAATGTCCAGGAACAAGGATTATTAAAAAGGCAGTCATACCGACTGGGCTCACAACCTAGATTACTAGCACTGCACAGCAGGACTGTGCCTGGAAATTTTCTGTACACGGGTAAGTGCTCTACAACATCACAAACTGATCTTAATAACATTAATATTTTCCCAATACTTCATCAATAGGGCAACCTGGTATAGGCAATTATTAAGGTTCTATTCATATCAATCCTAATATTTATAAAAATATTCAAATTACACCCCAAAATCTGACCTATTCTAGGCTTTAGATATATTTTTAATACACATAGTACGCAGAAGAAGGTCTCTCCCTACAGAGTTTTACAGTCTGATAGTAAAAGGATTTGCAACTAAACCACGAACAAGTAGATAGAAGGACACAATCACAAACAATATCATCATCTCATGACCATTTCAGTCATGTGCACATCCCCTAGTGGCAGAAAAAACAAACTAATACTGTTGTGTGCTAAATGATAACACCTCTGCCACAATGTGATCCTTTTTATATGGAACCAATACTGAGAAAGCAGAAACAATGATAGTTGATTCTATTACCACGCTACCATTTTCAGAAATTCACTTTTTAAAAGTGCAAGGAGAGAAAACTCAGGTCATACAGACAGCCTAGAAATATCTCTCTTGCTTCAGTTAACAGCTACAGGGTACAAACAGCTCCAGCTAATTTAAGAGCTAAGTTGCCATGATTAAAACATCTGAGGGATCACGATTCTCTCAGGTATTGCATAATTTTCGTGACGTAACTCTACTGAAGCAAACTATCATCCTCAAATCTAGAAAACATGGTCATACAGAGACTAGCTTTAACGATGTGATTAATATGCTAACACAAGTCATTGTAAACATCATGTCATTGCATTGTAAAGTGGTCCTTAGGTAGCAGTGTAATCATAGAATGTAATTTCTATCTATCTCCTACTATTTAATGTTAACTTCTATTACATACCACTCCGAGTTTCATCATAAGGATAGTTTGCAACAAGGTCTCCTCCATGAAGATTGGCAGAGAGCACAAAGGGAATATCCATAATCCAGTGAATGACACCTTTTGTTTCAGGAGCAAGCTACAACAAAATAGCATTACAAGCAGTTATAAATTGAAAATTCAATGTCTTATTAAATTATATATAGTGGGCTTAAACATTATCATACATCTCCTGCAAGACATTTAAAAGAAAAGCAATTTTATTTTGGCTTCAGAGAGAACTGAATCAGTCCTTTAAATTGGATTTATAATTATAAAATAAGTAGATTAATGTAAGTCTAAAACTGGTGTTAATTCATTCAGAATAAGACTCCAAATAAAGCAATCTTGTATTTCTTCCCATTCTGGCTAAAAAAAAAGCCTACAAAATTTTAAACCAAAGAAATTAAACTAATTCAAAATAAATGTTGGTAAGCTTTTCTTTGCACAATAAATGTTGGTAAGCTTTTCTTTGCACAATAAGTAAAATTACTTAATTTAATAATTTGAATTTCAAGACAGAATATGGCTATCAAGGCCACAATCCTATGGGACTGAAGTCACACCACTGTATTTACTAGAACCTCCTCTGGGCGTAAACACAAGAAGATAAAAAGTCCCTTCAGATATAGGTCTGTATACTTAAGGCTTAAGCTTAACAAAAATGCATGTACTATATGTGAAAATAGCTATCTAGACAGCTACACAATTAAGCACAATACACAAGTGAATTTCTGTCAGTGGTAAAAATGCAGAATATCTGCAAGAATAGCTTCAAACCAAGGGAGAAGGCTACAAAATCTCTAGCCTTAAGAATAAAACATGTTTTGGGTGAGGAATTGTCTAGGGTTTAAGTAATGTGGATCAAAAGGGTTTACTACAGCAAGCCATTTTGAGAAAAACTTCAAGAAGTGCCACATGGATAAATTTACAAAATGAACAAAATATTTAGAAGAATGTGAATGATAAATACCACGCACACATCTCTTAGAGGTTGCTAAGAGTCTGCTTACATAAAAGAGAAGTCGTGAGCATGTAAGTGACCCAACCCAGCCCCTACTCCTTACCTTAGGTACTCCTTACCTTAGGATTCTGGTCCACAGCTTTTTTCATGTTTTTCAGCAAATGGTTGTTTGGGCCACCTTCTTTCTCATTAACATAGACTATTCTATCAAGATCAGGGAAATTTCGGTTTAGATCTATCCCTTGGGCGTTACTCCGACCGACAAACCAGTCTTTAAGTTCACCAGGCTGAATCAGGAAAGGGAACAGAAAGAGAGGGAGATGAGCAGATTCAGGAGGTTATATGTCAAGCTTCATATGGGTATATTTAGCCATACAAATTCAAATCATGGGTTTACTTCACATGTTCTCAAGAATAAGAAGGGATCAAGTGTGAATAAAAACCTGAGTCACCTTGTTTTTTCCTAGAGCTTTATGGGAACAAACCCACCTGTTTCACGGAGGGTGTCAGCAGAGAGGATCATTCTCATAGTGGCAGATCTGGACTAATTATGGGCAAAATTACCAGCAGCATCAGATTTTCCAGTGCCTGCTGCATCTTTCCCTGAATTCTGGTTTTTCACCATTGCCTCATGTCTATGCTCATGAATTACAGACCTTATTTTAGTGAGCCTCAGAGCAGCTGTAGATTTATCAGCCAGTCTTGAGAAACATCTGCATCTATTTCACAGTTCCTCTAAATAGCTTCAAGGTAAAGAAGAACCTTAACTTTAATTCAGTTAGGATTTTTATGGTGTCTGTCAGCTTTGTTCACTGCAGTGGTGACACTGAATAAAGAATCAGTGACAATTTATGTAAAAATTTTTTCTTTAAGATGATTCCTTAAAATAGGTTTTGGGTTGCATTAAGGAAATGCATTCAGAACACATAGTCTTCCCTGCTTGTCTCTGTAAGCTTTCAGTACTCTGTAAAGTAGGTTTAATTAGATTACTGGTTTTAATCTCAGGGTATATTGAATTTAACATCACAGACTGTGATCAAAATACTTCTAAATTAGAATAACAGCAGCACTAAAGAGAATTGTATAAATCATATGTAATTTTTAGGCAAACATGTAAAAGCAAGTTTACTTTAACTAAGGAGCAAAAGTTTCAAATAATAATGTTACAGAAACTCTACAAAGAAAGATTTCAAGGAAGTAAAACACTGCACCAATCTGAGGACAACTTCTGCTTCATGACCACGAGAGGGAGACATATGACTGAATATGGATTAAAAGAGTTCTGCAGGTTGAGTGTTGTTTTTTTTAAAGATTTCATGAGAATCAGTCTAATAGAGATCTTAATAAGATTTGACTTATTTAACCACAAACAAATAGTCACAAAAAAGATGTGACATTTCCATAATAATTTAAAAAATTAAATACACTTTGTAAGATAATTCCTTTTTTTTTTTTTTTAATATAATACATACCAGAAGCTGTATATAACAGGGTCCTGACTGGCTTCTATTTGCTAATTATGTGTTAACACATTACATGTTTCTTGACTGAGTCAGCATCTTAAGATACATGCTAAATTTTCTTGACTAATAGCTTAAATAAAGTACCTCATGCCTGAAACTGAGAATCAAAGTTATTCATATTAAAAAAGATGGCTCACAAAGTTTGCTTGTTTTGGGACCAATAAATGCGATAAATGTGATTCATTCATGTAAATGCATTTACATAAGAATATTCTTAAAGGAAACATCAACTTTCCCTCTTCTACCACTTTCGAAACATCATGAAGTTACTTGTTTAGGAAGCAGTTCAGTCAGTGAACTCAGTTGAAAGACTACGCATGACATATAAACATAATTATATTTTAAAATACAGTAAACTCACTTACAAGAGAAACAGCTATTTGTTGAAAACCTAAGCATGAAATCCTCCTTGTTCACTGAATTTTTAGAGTTGGAAGGGACCGTAGAGATCATCTAGTCCAACTCCCCCACCGAAGCAGGATTGCCCAGAGCTAGAGCACATCACTCAGGACGGCATCCAGGCGGGTCTTGAAAATTTCCAGAGAAGGGGACACCACGACCTCCCTGGGCAGCCTGTTCCAGGGCTCCCTCACCCTCACTATGAAGCAGTTTTTTCTCATATTTGAGTGGAACCTCCTATGTTCCAGTTTGTGCCCATTGCCC